>JARKIC010001310.1:0-133114 GCA_029378375.1 Mycena olivaceomarginata | reverse complement strand
TCCATTCCTCGGAAGCGGAACCAGTTAAGAACACAACGGCGCTGAAGAGGACCTGTAGGGTGGGTGGATCACCTTCCGCTCCGTCGCACGTCAAAAGGTTATAGGACAGGTCAGGCTCGTTTGACTTGTTTCTTTTCTTCGCGAGCCAGGCCAGGCATGTCATTTTCATCCAAGATATGGTGATCCGAACTTTTCCGTTGCCTTCTTACAATTCCAGGTACTACATTTATTTCAACTTCGCTGCTCGCTCATCCTCAGCTCCTCTCCACCCACTCCACCCCGCCCTCGATTCCCAACGCCTTCGCTCGCTCATTAATCTCCTGCATAAACCGTTCCCTCTCCGCGGGTTGGAAAAACAGCGTCACCTCCGCTTCGTCCAACCTCTCTCTCCACGTCCCATCTGCGCTCACAGCAGGATTCGGCCTCGCCAGCTTCAGATGCCTCACAAAAGGCACAGTCCCCACGTAGCTCCTCCCTGTCTCTGCATGTCCGAATACATCTCCGGCCGCATCGCGCGATCAGCCGCAGCGTTGAGTTCACGAGCATATGTCCCGGCGGGCTGGCCAAATCCATCACCTCCCCGCGCGCTGCCGCCTCGGTGGCGCGGGTTGCTTGGAGGTCGAGGAGCGCCGACAGGAAAGCGGGTTCGCGCGCGCGCGCGAGGCTCCGGACGGCGAAGGCGTACGCATAATAATCCTCATTCCCATTCCAACAGAAATCCGATCCGTTGGCGCAAAGGTGAATCCGTTGAATGATAGCTGCGCAGGGACGCCCGCCACACACCGCGCACGTCGAGAATAGTTGTGATAGTTGGATGGTGGCATCCCACTCGGCACTGGCATTCGTGGCGCATGCAATCAGCGCAACAAGGCAGTCTTGCGGGGTCAGGAATATTGCGGTCGGCCCGCCCAGTGCGTGAATGGAACGCGCAGCTGCTGGAGCTGGGCCAAAGATAAGCGGTCGAGCCGGATGTTGGCAGGTTTGGCGGGGTCGAGCTGCGGGTGTGTGGCGGTGATGGGATAATAAGTCTCCGCCGCATGGGTATCGACACCGTGCAAGGATCTGCGCTCGGGATCGGATGCGGGAGGAACGCGCGCGCGGCCTTGTACACCGGTTCAGGCTCATCGACGGGTTCAACACCCAATAATTCTTGCTCACGCGCGCATAAACCGACTCGCGACGTAGTCGCTTCCGATCGGGTGCCAGCGCGTTACACCGATACAACTGAGGCCGAGCTTGGGAAAGTGTGTTGAGGAGGATGGTGGCGAGCGGCGCGCTCGGGTCCAGTACGATGTTACGGGGACTGAGTGAGGGAAGGAAGCGCAAGGGCTTCTGAACGACGGCTTCGATGGGGACGAGGGACGTCTCCGAGCTCGAGGCAATATGAGCGGAATGCTTGGGGCGGGAGCGTGATCTGGGTCATAGTGAAATTGAGATGAATGGAAGCTGATGAAACGAAACGCACAACCCAAGGCACGCCTCCGCCCTCCGCACACCGCACGCGCGCAGCGTACAACGGGAATAGCACCAGCGTCTTGGCCAGCACTGCGGTGAAGCGCGGCATATCGATGAGTTCGGGACTATATAAGCATTGGCGGCAGCGTATCCAACACGTCGAGAGCGTCAATCGGGAGCTCCGAGACGCCATTGAGGAGCGTGGGCCCGTTTGGTGCGATGAGAAGCGATTCCGCCGCCATGTTGGGCAATGAGCACCCGACGCACTTATTTAAATCCCGGTCTTTTGTTGGGTGGCCTACATCAGGTTCTGCTCCCACGGTTGTGTGCCTGCCTGATCGATTAAGCAAGCCGCAAGCACGTCGTCTCAAACCGGTCGAGAGTCAATGACGGAGAAAATCCGCTCTGGCGGGAGTTGCGACGGTGTTTGAAATAAGAGACGTTAAACGGACGGTGTATAGAGTGACGGCGATATTCAACACGCGAGGTGCTAGCATCATTGCTTTCCCTTTGCGCCTGGGAGGGACTAACACCGGGCATGCATGCTCTCGTGAATGCGGCGTCCCAAACCGCTTAGGTTGAACGAAAGGCGTCTAGACTGATCACCGATTTCAACAAGCGAAAGAAGCTTGAATGAGCATCATTTCTTGTCGTTGACGAGATGATATCGCCACACGTTTGCGGCATCCAGAATCGCGAAGGTTCCACGAAAGGCGTGTGTAACTACTACGGAGCTGATCCGGAATTGAGTCCAACACCTCGGTGAATTAATTGCAGTCCTGGAAGGAGTAATTAAAAAAACAATTCACGGCCCCAGCCGATTCCGGACTCGGTCATGGAACACTGCGACAGAACATTCGTAATATTCGACTGGTGGATTTGTAAATCGTCTCGGCCCCAAATCACCGTCAGGCGAAAGGTTTCCCCAAGAAGAAGTTACATGGGTGACTGCGGCATAGTCTCCCTAGTCAGACAACTAAACTGGAGATTTTTTCTTGTTTTCGGGAGAGGTGATAAATCACCGACAACCCGATCTACTAAAGGAAACACGGACGAATCGTTCAGACCCCGAGTTTCGTCGCCTTATCTCAGGCTCCGGGCGTAACCACTCAAGGCTTCCTCAGCTCCGTGCCCGCCCGGAAAAGGTCATATATACTTACCACATCCATTCAGTTACTCCCCGTCTGATACGACATCAATGCATCACCCATCGACATCGCGATTCGTTGGCCGCTCTTTCGGATCCATTCAATCAGATGAGTCAGATGTCTTATCAGACCCGTGAAATCACATTCAACACGGGGTTGCTGATTGGATCCGCATCACAGACACTAGCATTAGAAACCGTTAACGGAACAATTTACATGTATGGAGCTGATGGGCTGCGTTGCTGCGGAGAAAATGAAAAGAATATATTTGAGACACGTGTTTTCCCGTAACTTCTCTTTCTGGGAGTTCCCTCCTCAAATTAAGAGGAGCTTTGGTCCGAAAAACGCGCAAAAAAGGTGCAATTTCAAAAGCTAGTTCCTTGAGACCCAGCTTAAATCGAGAAATTCGCGGGATCCACTTGATGTCTGGGCGCAGTCAAACGCCTTGATCCCCGGGGCCTTCACCCTCCAAAGGGGATTCGAAAGGGGCGAGGAGCGAGGTGATTATCAGATGGTGCCATCTGATATCGGAGATAGCCCCTTCCCGTCAGATGGTTTGGTTCGATTCGGCGGCAAGCCACCGCGTATGCATGGCGAACTAAGGCTTGCGCGTACGTTGACGTGCTTCTATACGGGAGCCCAAGTATAGCTTTCACCACTGGACCGTTTCTCCCCCATCCGCTGAAGCACTGTCCAGTCCACCGGAAACGGGGACGGGCGGGAGAAGGCGCGCCCCGTCCTGACGATCGCAACGCTTGGAATTACATAACGTCTGGCATAATTTCGGATCCTGTCCCTGGGAATCTGATACCGGAATCGCTACTCGGTTTGAAGCTTGCTCCACAACCACGCTTTCCCGCGTTCTTCTCAACATAATCATACAATTGGCATTGTAATTTATGAGGATTCTGGATTACTTATGCTCATTTATATATAGCTCGGCGACGGCGACGGAGCTGATGAGGAATCCCCGTTCCAGACGGAGTGTGGGTTGTCGCATCGTCCAGGCGCGAGGCAAGTATAATTTATTTCTCGTAAGTACAAGCCGTCGAACCGTGGTGGTTCGTGGGCAACATTCGGAGTTGGCAGAACGGCAGGTGTTTTTCTTGCTTTTATTCTGTTTTCCGATTCCCAGGAGAAGATAGAATTGCGGAGATTGCGCTCTCGCCACATCTCGAACCGGAACGTTGAATACCGTTATTTTTCTGGAGATTCGGTTTTTGGCAAAATGACCCGCCGTGTCCTATGCAGGTATGCTTTCACAGATACGAAGAGGAATTGGAGATGCCATGCGGATGGCAGTTTGACAGATATGTCGAAACAGGCGTGTATGACCGAAGTTATAGATTGTATTGGCGGATGCAGTAGAGGCTGTGAGCTCTCAGTTAGATTCCATGGATGTCTTTGAGCGCTAGCGCTGTTTGGTGAGACATGTCAGTGTTGCGAAGAGCTTATCAGTAGATGCTTGGCAAGTAACGCTTGGAAGCTGCCGGCCGGCATAAGTACAAGACAATTCCGTGCTCGGCGACTTGATTGTAGCCAGGCCATTATCTTGTAGCTTCGAACTAGTCAATGATGGGCCAGTGTATGTTGAACAAACCGATGAGAAATCGCTGTCCATATGATCACGCTGTCTTTTCCGAGAAATGAAACAAGTCCCTTCCAAAACTGAGAGAGACATATTATTAATATGGCTCTTGAGGAGCTATTACTTCAACGACTTCATGTCTTTTCGAGGTTGAATATTTCGAGAACCTGCCCACCTGGGTGTCGTCGGGCTTGCTGACGGGGTGGCTGGGGGTGCTGGGCTTGCGGAGTGGCGCGGGGGCGCCGGGACTACGAAAAGCAATATTCAGCTACTGAAACAGGGTACGAACGCGGGAAACGCCCGGCTGATCATATTAACCTAGAAATTTCAGATCTCTACACTTGAATGATGGCCTGCCCGAGATGCCCGGGCTTTGGTTGAAAATCAAGGAAAATTCAGCTGACTTGCGCAGTGTTGAGCTCTAATCAAACTTGAGGATCTACGCGCTGTATACATCCAACTTAATAACGCAACTTTGTGAACGTTATCAAGTCAACACAATTTATGGTACAATACTACAGTTTTCTTGACGAAATCGGACTCACTCTGATTATTTCTTCTTGGCAGCTTTTGGGACACATACTCAATGGTTCGGCAATGGCGGGTGCAGTGGGCGGGTTCATGGATTATTTCTCATGAGTGTCATGAGGAACGACAGACTGGGTGTCTCTATATGCCAACGGATGGGCGCATCACTCGATATATGCCTCCCGATCATTACCCGTTCGTTTATATTCTCTAGACGCAAGAAATACAGTAAAATTCGCCTTCCCTTCCCGAGTCACCACATGCCGGAGCCTTCCTTACCCAAATCAGGCGGGCAGCGAACGGTTCCCATGGAGGTGCCAGGACTCGGATTCTCCAGAACGGGGACCCGAATGTGAGTTTAACCTCGCATTTATAGATCAAGAATTGATTCAATGATCGTGTGGGATTCAGCCATGAAACTAGCTCTCGAGACTTTGGGCTACGTCCGCACAAATCACGGATTCGTCGTGTTATCCTCCACCATAGATGGATATGTGGAATACGGCTATCAAGGCGAAATATTACAGCGAGGGGACCCCGTCTGGGCGAGAGGAGTGGGATGTGTTGTTGGGAGATTGCATGGTGAGTTGCTCGTATCTACATATTGCACGATAGACCCAAAATCACTCAGTGACTCGTTTTATGATATCCAAGGCGGTGACCGACATGCCTTATTTGCTCTTTGTAGAAGAACTACTCGCCGCGTACTCAGACGCCAATATTGTGCTCAACACGCGGGACCCCAATAGCTGGTGGAAATCCTACCAGAGCACCGTTGCCAGTGTCCTGTAGCCGAGCCTGCACAAACGCTTCCTCGCCTGGCTCGACCCCAGCGGGTCTGCAAAGGCGCAATACTTCTCCTGCCTTGGCTTTACTGTGTTCTTCAGAACCGAGCACGCTACACAAAGGAGCGATTTCGAGAGTATTACGACGATATCAGGCGGTCGGTTCCAAAGGAGCGGTGTTGGAATGCGACGTGAAAAACGGTTGGGGACCGCTGTGCGCGTTCCTTGGACAAGATGTGCCGACGGAGCCGTTTTCTCGGGTAAATAGCACGGTCGAGTTCAAGGAGAGGATTACCCAGATACTGTACAATTTCGTTCAAATCGACAGGGGTTGTGACGCGTGACCCATTTTACCTATTCGACATTTCGGCAGCCGCCGATTTTTTGCGTGACACCTCGAAAATTTCGGCATTTGAACCGGAAATTTTACCTTTTTTACCTTTTTATTTTATTTTTATAGGCAATTGGGGCCTGTGTAACTGCCCGAGTGATGCGTGACATCGACCAAAGTTCGTGATCGACAGGGGGGTGCGTGACGCGTGACTGCCGATTTGAACGAAATTGTACAGTACGGGCAACTGTGCTACGCCGCACAGCGAAAAGGGTTCTGGGCCCCTTCGTGGGCATGGCTGTCGTGGTCATGGTGGTAGCAAGCTACATTTTTCGAGGAGAGAAGTGGGCCGTTTTTGAAATCCTAGCTTGAAAAGATTGGTTGTTCAATTCGCCCGAGATCACCGAGCATCGGTTGAGAAAGGGGGATCGTTCGGATAATCCGACTGATCCTCGCAGCCGGGCTCTATATTTCCATGTTCCATAATCCTCAACTCGTAAGGGATCCGGTAGGTAGGAAGTTGGAGTCCGTATTCCAGAGGATCTAGTTCCTTACGGAGAACAGTCACTATTCCTGACCATTTTCTTCCGCGGAACGGCGCTTGGTATCCGTGCCGAGAACATTCAAAATTCGTATAAAATACGGTCACCGCCAACCCAGAGGAAACAATGTTGCTCAGACTCCTCACACTTGCAAGCTTTCTCACGGCGTTCGCCACCGCAGCCACCAACGGTGTGTGCCAAGCATTCTGACTGCGCCTCGATAACTGATGCACCCACTGCATAGGCTCGCTCCCGTCTTCCTACGGGCTGCTCCTTTTTCCCTACGTTCGAACAACTCGATGTGAATGGCCTAATGGAAGCCCTCTACCTGCTCTCCCTCCAGTTCCCCATGAACCTCGCCATCGTCGCGGAGACCCTGGACCCCGTCTCCTCCAAGCCGCTGCCCGCAAACAACACTCTCAACTCGAACTTCTCCCAATCCGTGCTTCCGACAAACTCATTCGCGAATGTGCCACCCATAGAGGTGCTGCTCATCCCGGGCGGCTTCGGCGCAGAGGTCCCCGAGGCTTCTGACGCGACCATCGCGTTTGTACGCGATGTGTTTCCAAAGCTGCAATACCTTATCACAGTGTGCACGGGAGCCGGTCTTGCTGCGCGCGCTGGTACGCCTTGAATGTTTGCTTTCTCTCACGCAACCTGAGCCGTGTGTATTTTGCCACAGGTGTCCTTGACGGCCGGAATGCGACAACGAACAAAGCAGAGTGGGTCAAGACCACTGCCCTGGGTCCGAGGACGAATTGAATTGCCCAAGCCCGCTGGGTCGTTGATGGGAATGTGTGGACCACCTCGGGAGTAAGCGCCGGTACGGATGGTGTACTTGCATTCATCGAGGAACTTTACGGTGCCGGCCCTGCTACCAGCGTAGCGAATACGATGGAGTGGGTTCGCATCATGAACTCGAGTGACGACCCATTCGCCGGCTTGTATGGACTTTAGACACGGTAGATTCGGTTGCTTCAGAAAGATAGCGAGGAAGATTAAACCGCAAAAAATTCCAACAAAATGGCGTCCCGTACGTAGCCGCGACCAATTAGCTTCGCTCGAGTCAGAGGATATGTTCAAACAGACAATACACATTCAATGACGGTCACCACTACTTACTACAAAATTTTCAAGACGCCCTCAGGGTAATTTGGCCGATCCCATTTTGATAAGTTACCACAAACGCCCCTGCGTCCACAGGGAACGTCGTCGTGGGCCTCAAAACACCAGCACCAGAGATTGGTGCAGTTTGCGAGACCAGTAATCTCGCATTTGGGGCGCTCGCTGCTCCATTCGCACTGTCGGGGGTCGGGGTAATGGTCACAACAACTGTCTGAGTAGCTGGTGTATAGCTAATAGTCGAAAATGCCCCCGCGTCAAGAGTGAGTAGGGCTGCGATTGGCGCAATGAATATGCGACGCCGAACGGCATCCCTGACTTGGACTTGGACGGCTGGAGTCGTTGAGGTGACTGTGCCACCGAATGCTTGCCAGCCGAAATCGGGATGGTTGATGATCGTTGTCCCGGTGCCCATGGCGAGGCCAGAGAAATTGGGCCTGTGACTGTAAGTGCAGGACGTTCAAGCAGGAAAACCGCTCACCCGTAATCTCCGGAGTATCCGTCCCATGCGAGCTACATTCACGTCAATGTGGTTTCAGACAGAGAGAATGGTACACACCGTGTCCGCAAAAGAGTGGAAAGACGCTGAACCGAATCCTGCCTGGTCTATATTGGACAGCGGGCCACTCAGTCCCGCATGACCGACGCGTAAAAGGAAATAATCCGTTGGAGAGGATTCAAACGCCGAAATAAGCGGCAGAGCGTTGAGGCCGCTCCCGTAATGATGTATTTGTCGTTCGATTCTCCTCAGTTTCCCGCCGAAAACGTTGTCCCTGCGCCAGAGTAAATACTTGCAAATCAAATCGTCTCATCCATACCAATATCGGCGCGCATTCCCGTTGTAAACCCCAATGAGGGATCAGTGGCTGATACGCAATGATCGAATTCAGAGCGTTCGTGGCTGTTGTCGTGTCATTGAAGAATTTGCTCCACGCATACACCTATAAGGGAAACTATTAGCCGGCTAAAATTAGGTCATGTCGAATTTCATCGCACTCCTTCTTGCCCTGTGGAATCCCATGCCATTTCAGATCCGAACCTGAGGACTGTGAGCGATGGGTCACGGAAAAGGAGATGGGGACAAACGGGAAGCGTTCGGTTGACCACGTCGTCCAGCGAGTCCTCATCTGAGCTTCAACGAATGTCGCGTTCGCAGTCAAGCCTTCGCGATTGAGATCGTCCAGCAAAAGACGGAAGACCGTCTCCCCCATCAAGCCGTCCCTGTTGAATCCGACGCTCCTCCCCATCATCGCTTGCACGGTCAACACCGCCTGGTTGATGTACCACTGCCAGGTATGGGTGGATACGAGGCTGGGGTAATTTCGGGCTACGCGATAAAGTGCCCAGTAGGCCGCAGCGACATGGACATAATCATACGCGCGGTTCGTTATAAAAGAATCGGCCTGATCCCATGTACCTCCAAAGTTGATATTGGTGGGATAGTGGTATGACGGGACCAAGGCAGGTTGGAAGAAGTAGACGGACTACAGAGTACGTTAGTTCGGAACGATAAGAGGACTTAGCGTGCTACCTTTTTCACAGTGCCGTCGAAATTTTGTACGGATCCCCACAAGGTGAGGTTAATGAATTGCTCCAATTTCACGACCTCTAAGCTCAAGTTAATCCGAGAAATGGTGAGTTTGACAAGACGCACCAGCGGCAGAGGGCTGAACGTATTGTTTCATTGCTGCGGCGAGCCATGACCCGGCGCCGGCTGAAGGAATGGCCATTTCGAATTACTTAGATTTTTTTGCGAGAACGGTAGCGGACCTTCGTCACTGAGCCCAGGAATCCAGGCTCTGTTATCGTCCCTCACAAACGCATTGACCTGTCGGTCGTAGCTGATGATAGAGGGTGAGCGTTTGAATGGATCGGTGGGATCATTGAACCACTGCGTGGTTGTCTGCCGCACGTTCAGTAAACAGTGGATTTAGGCAGGAAATATTGACAATACCCACCAAGAAGTTCCCTAGATCCGAAATCGCTCTGGTCGCAGGATTAGTAACCATCCAATGCGTTGTCTGCATCATCCCATCCGCATACGTCACCGAAAGACGCGCCCTTCCCCAAGTATGCGCCGTAACTGAGAACCCCACCCACCCCGCCGTCTTGGCGTCGCTGTTAGCCGTCCAGCTCAGCGCCCCCACCGGAACCACGCTCATGCTCTGCACCGCAGACGGGTAGTGCAGGAACAGCTTGCCCAGCTGATCGGTGGGGAGGATGTACCCCGGAATGGTGACCGCGACGGGGCGTGCGTTCGCCTGGAGGGTGGGCTCGATGTTGCGGATGGAGGACGCCACGCGGAATTGGAGCCCGTAGGTCCGCGTCTGCCCGGGCTGAAGGACCGCGGAGGTCGGCGCATTCCACGGGGTGACGTTTGCCCATTCATTCTGCGCGTACGCGAGGGTGTGGAATTGCCATTCGTATAACCCTATCGAAAAGTCAACATCAGCGTGAGCTGTGCGTCGTTTAGATACGATAGGCTCACGTACCCTCGAAGGTCTGGCTCTGATAGAAGGGCGTCGTAGACGTGGACTCGGGGAGGAACCGCCAGGCTTCCATGGGGCTCTTACCGACGGGCATCACCACCAAGGGCGGCAGCGTTCCCAGCAGCGGGGTCACCTGCACGAACCCGGCATCCTGGCCGATGTAGGGATCAAACAGGCTGCACAAATTATTCGTCTGTGTCGAGGTGCGCCCCGTGAAGATCTGTGGGTCCGATGATCAACTAAACACTAACGAAGTAAGATTAAACTAGTAAAGGACTAACATTGTTGAACTCCAGCGGGGCACCCAGCGACCCAATTTCAACGGCCACGGTCTGCGAGTTGGTGACATCGAAGAGAAGCTGGATGTCGCCTTGGCTGTCGGTGACCCAGCGGCGGGTTATATTGAGGAGAGACGTCGTGGGTAGGGTGGGGCCTAAATTGGCTGCGGCGAGGGTGGAGCCTGAGACGGCCGCGGCGGTCAATTTCTTCCGGGCCGTGGAGGAGTCGCCGCTAACCTGCAGGACAGTAGCATTAGAAAGACGGTTAAGTATGCGGATGAAGAGAGCCACTGACCCAGGCTGTCGTGCCTACTTTGCGAGCTTCATTGGAAGATTGGACTCAGTTTCGGAGTTATTCAGAGGAGAGCGAGCACAAACCGCGGAAAGTTATGTCGCCTACGTCGGGACAGACAGATTAGATTATTGCTTAAACAAAAGATCCGCACGGCTGACTCACCAAGATGATAATTCCCATTATTCTGGCGCGCCGTCATCCTGCAGCCAGCATGAACGCAGGTCGAACCAACGTTAAACGCCTCACGCACATATCAGTCGGTATAAAATCAAAGGTCGACCCAGCCGGTGAGAGAGAGTACAGCGTCTGCGAGTCCTTGACGAGCTGCATCGTGAAGGTCGAGGTGCTGAAGTTGAGGAACCCATCTGCGAGACCGAGGGTTCCCTGACCAATTGCCGGGCGTACGAGTGCCGCGAGCGAGAGCCCGAGGACGAGTCCGTGCATTGTGCGTTTCAAGCTGCGAATAGTGTTAACAAGTAAACAGACGGTCGGGAACATGAGACGGCGACGTACTTTATTTTGAAGCGCGAGGAGGGCGACATTGTGGCTGCCTGGATTGCGGGTAGAGTGCAGCATGCAGCTTTAACGACTCCACGAGTGACATATGACCAGTGGACCATGCGGAGGCGGGTTCGGCACAGACTTAGACCATGGGAGAAACTTGGAGGTGCACTGATCAAAATAAGCTACGAAAGAAGGACAGCTAAATGAGGGCGTTGGGCTCCCGCAGCCGAAATGGAGTGCTGAATGAAGCCTAATCCGCAGGCCAGGTAAACGACGTTGAGGCTTGCTTGAGTTGATGCCAGTGAAAGAGCGGAAACAAATCCCAGAGGACTGTCGGGCACAATCATCATGGAAGAAACGGGGAAGTGCCGTTGCAAACAATAACGCATGCGCTCCCGACCCTTGATCTGTTCTTAAGAAAAATGGGGATGAAGCGGTGATATACGTGCAGCTCGATGCGATTCAGAACAATAGGTGAAGGGTGCGTCCATCGGGCTGAGACGAGCTGGACAGTAAGGCCGGCCGTGGATGGGAAACCAAGGAACTCAGAGGTGTGAGTCTGAGGCGCAGTGCGCCGAAGAGTGGAGATCCCAGGACTTGTCACAGTGGCCAAAAAATGGCGACAACGACGAGCGACACAAAGTCTCCGATGTATCATCCCCATCGTCGGGATAGCGAAGCAAAGTGAAGCCCAGTTATCCAGGGAAGATATGTTGCAAAGACTGCTGAGTAGCTGGCAGCACAGGCAATCTAGGGAATCCACAGTCGAGGCAAGAGCGAAGAGGTAACGATGCCATAACGCATTTGATCGCCCGATCAGATGGCAGGCGCATAACATTTCGGCTACATTTCGGCGTTGCGCTCAGAATGTATTCGCTGCTCTGTTCTAATCAAGTATCGACTGCGTCTTGCTCCTCGCGCTCTCACGCTGTTTTTCGTTGACAAAATCCTCAGGCTGGACCACTCGCAGAATTAAATGATGGTCTCACAACCGTGGTGAATGCAAAAACGAACTAGAGATGTCTGAGTGATATATTATAAGTACAGCACGCCTGGGAATCGATTTTTTGGAGAAAAAAAGCTCAATGATAATCGCGGATGAGGTTTCAACACCCTTCTGTGGCGATGTTCAACTTGGAACAACCTTCAACGCAACTTCCGACGCGTCGGGACTCTGCACAGCTATTCGCACCCGCCTCCGATCCGCCGCCTGGCCAGCTGCAGATCTTTCCAAACATAATCGTTCCAGCATTACTCAGGCTCGGTGATAGTGACTTCGTAAATCCAGCCCCCGCTTGCAAATCTCCTGGGTCAAATCGAGACACGGGTTGTGTTTCAATCCGAATTAGCATTAACTCGTTTCTGTTACGAGCCATTGCTAGTGGTCGGCCCTCTCAAATGGTTCCCCTGGGGCCAGAGCCCCGGACGATAATCATCGCGCCGAAGTACTCTAGCCATTCCGGGCGGGGCCATCCGTATCAGGTACAGAGGTAGAATGTGGAGTATCGCAGAGATTCGCGCGCACAGCTTGGTGCACAGACGTGTTTGGAAATGCCTTTCGACAAGTGCATATCTCACTGAATAACATTCAGCGCGCACCCAAGGTGATTGCAAAGTAGTCTATTTAGTCCCGCGCCTGTGTATGGCTACCTGATTCTCAAACGATGTGTATTCCTTTTCCAAGCCATAACGAGAATATTATCCCGCTTTAGGGGCTGGGCCCCCTAAAGTTCAAATGAGCTGCCGATATTCTCCACATCCACGCTCACAGCAGGGGGTAAATACGGCAACAAACAAATTTCGCTGCTGCCACAATCAACCGCTATGTGCGCACGGCGTAGTGACAGTCCAATTCTGTCCGCGCCCTGTGGGAGCTGTGTTGGAACCTGAACATGAATAAAAGCGGCCGTTGTCTCGAACGACACTCGAACGCCCTCCAAGTACCCGACCCTCCCAAGTAAAACAAATGTTCCAGAAACTCTCTATCCTCGTTATCTCGGTGTACATTGTAGGCCCGAACACCGACATGTCTATTTTTCCATCGAACTAACCCATGGCCGTAATTTCAGGCGCTTGCCCAAGCCACTACCAGCATGTGCTGTAACAGTGTTGTGGGCCTTACATCCCCCTTGCTCCTCGCGATCCCGGGAATCTTGCAACTGATTCCCCAGGGCTACGGCGGGAATGTCGGACTGGGCTGCTCCCCCGTGCCCGCTAGTGGGGTCTGGTGAGCAACCTCGCGCCATCCACACTCCCTCTCATTTAGTTCCACAGTCCAGAGTCCAAGCTAGATTGCCTACAATTCATCTCCGAAATCGGTATACAACCTCCCTACACACCCGTATACCGTGCTAATCCATGTGGCGACAGTGGGCAACGATGTTGTTATCTGCTCGACCTGATAGTCCTTAGCGAGGAGACTCAAATGGATATGTTGAAGCTTCTGCTTTCTGTTCGGAGTTGATATACTGGTTCTTATGTATTCTACGTACGGGTCCTGCGTTAAATGTCGCGGATAACCCGTTTTGAATTTTTGTTGTATTTCCGCAAGGCGGGTGGTTGAGCGGGGAAGAGTAAGAACTGTTCCGTAGATCTACGATAGTTTCGCCACGTCCTCCAAAGTACAGATCAACAGCCGAGGAAAGTCAAGTTTCAAATCGCTATACGCAGGCTTGGAAATGACAAGTGGTGGACGGCTTGGCAGGGAGCGAGCAGCGCGTCGAGAATTTCGCTGCTTGCTATGTTTCCTGTGCGGCGCACAACTTCCCCTTTCTCGGATTGCGCTGGCTCATTTTTGAGTGGGACCATCATCAATATCCAGTACGCTTTGAGGTTTTGATCTCGTCTGGCAAGGAACTAGTGTTGCCGCGACTTGTTAAGTCGGAAGTCGACTTGATTAAGTCGACTTGCGGTAACTTCCGACTTGACTTGACTTGACTTGGTGGGCTCAAGTCACTTGAAGTCACTTGAAGTCACTCAAGTCGACTCAAGTCGGTTGAGTTACACCAATATTAACTCACGAGGTTGAATGGCACTTGGTTTTTACAATACTAACTGTAAGTAGCAGTCAAACTGTGGCAAGATACAAATTCAATTACTCGTCGTTCTCCTCTGGCATTTCCGTAAATATGATCCCATCTGCCGAGTTGCAACTGTCAACAATCTCGCGCCAAATAACATCCCTGTCTGTGTCGTCTGTGTCAGCCAGAGTTCGAAGCCAGTCTTCATCGTCGTCCGCGACAGGGACAGTCTGCCAGTCGGACATAAAGTTGAGCCTTGATTTCTTGTAATTGAACTTGAGCATTTGCAGGGCCTCCATCAGCACGGCACTGGTGCGGTTTCGACGTTTAGTATCTGTCTCAGCCGAGGACGAGAATACTCGTTCCGAAGGCACCGAGGTGGCTTGGATAGGGGCGTAATCAGCAAAGAGACGAAATATCCTTGGCCAGGTTGCTTTGCCGTGGTTCTGCAGATTGTTTAAATGCAGTTGACGATAAATAATTGGGACACCAAACCATCCAATACCCAATCATGTCTGTCGACTTCCTTGCGGGGAGAGAACTGGAAATATAATGCTTCATCTCATCTTCAATTGATTGGTCGGCTGTCCCTCCATTCGCCGAAGTGAAATCAAGTGCGAGGGTGGTATTCCGAAATCGCTTTGCCGCCTGTGTAACACCACTTAGTGTCGGAGGAGCGGGGCGGGATCTGGAATGCGGCCGAGAGGGGGGCCGAGAATCTGATCCAGACCCAGTGCGGCCCGGAGAACTGGTTTGAGACCGAGCATCGACAGCGACAGGGGATGTCTCGTATGATCGAAGCTGGACATGAATTAAAACCGAGGGTTTATAGCTCCCGTTGGACTTGCCTTATCAAGAATAATCTTTTTGGCTTTCTCTTGGTCAGTACGTGACCAGTTTTTCCGAATCCATTCAAATCAAATTGAAGGATTTATAACTGAGGTGCGAGTTCAAAGGTAATTCAGATGCTGAGGAATCAACTCACACATGGCGATAATGTAGGCATCTGTATCTCCCATTTTGTTGTAATACGTGTTGGCAACTGCCAGACCCGGGTCGATAAATTTTGAGATATTCTCCTCCTTTAGGTCTGCATCAGCAAGCATAGCGTTCCACGCTGCCATGAACAGCTCGAATGCAGGGATGGAGCCAGCAAGGATAGGGGTATTTTCGGCAGACATTGTTGCTTGCACCGTGTGCGGTTGCTATTGGAAAGGTCAACTGGGATTAGAAAGTATTTTTCCAATTGCACCTGCAGAATTAATTCCATAAGCTCAAGTCGACTCCAGTGCTTGTTCTCTAGTGGGTGCCGAAACCTTCGGGCATCCCGGTTCGTCGCAAAAAACTGAACTATACGCTAGAATAATAATGTGACCAATGAAATTTCGGACAGAATTTGGGCATACCTGCTGCAAGTATCGAAGGCGACGTAACATATAGAACACAGAGTCCCAGCGCGTTTTGACATCTGCTATTACAGTGACTGAAGCCAGAGTCATCTCCAATACAAGTCAGAGAAATATGGGTTGCGAGATGCCAAGATTTACCGTAGTTTCAATTGGTGTGTTGTTCTCCCCAACAGTGATCTCTCGCCATATTGAGTCAGTGTTACCTTGTTCAATGATAGCCTGAAGCTCGTCGCGGCGTTGCCCCGACTTGCGCACAAAAGCTACCGTTTTACGAGCCCGTCGAATAGGTCCAGCCTTGCGGGTGTAGCGTGTTGCACGCGGTCCCGGATCGGAACCCGTGCTCGATTCTGTGGCAGGATCTGTTTCGGAGTCTGAATAGTCGGCGTCAACGTCGTCCTTCTCCATAACCCGGATAACGGCCTGGGAGCAGAGGTTGATGACGTGAGAAAAACAACGGATATAATTCTGCTTCTCATCAAAATCGTGGACCCCCAATTTCCTGTAGCAGGATACTGAGATGCAATAAAAAAGTGGCATTGTTGGAGGCGTTGTCCAACGTAAAATGCCCAACCTAAATAAAGTTCACCGAGTGAGATCGTGATTGCACTTTAAAGAATGACATCAAGATAAACAATCACATTACGGATGATCCCTGCATTCTCGAGAATATTGAATATGATGCGTGCAATTCGCTGCCCGCTATGTGCCCCGCGGATACGGCAAAATGCCAACAAAGCTTGGCGCAGAACCACCTGCCCATCATCCCCCCTGGGGCCAAGCCAGTGAGCGGTGATCGCGAGATAGGAATGCATCCCTTTGCTACTCCATATGTCGGCTGTGAAACTAATTTTCCTGACAGAAGCCTTTGGATCCGAAGTCAGCGCCAAGAAAATCACCTCAAGTCTCACTCACGCGAAAAGTGGCCTTCAGATCAGCATAGTATTGGTCCCAGGCTTCAAGCACAAGCTTGGTGAGTTTTGTGCGGTGAGGGATCTCCTTATCTGTGAGAGTTTCACGAAGAAGGAGTAAAAGATCACAAAAGTCACGACTTTCGATTAGATGGACCGACTAGAAGACAAACTCAGAGTGGAAACATGGCCAGGAAATAACATACAAGGTCGTTTGACACAAAGACTTTGACCAATTGCTCCTGGAATGCCGTCATAGAGAATGGGACTCTTTGGGCATCAACAATACGTTGGTCGTTGGCCTTCTGTTCAAGAAATTGCAGTAGCTTGTTTTCGAACCCGTATTTCTGAACTGCAGCAAGGTATGCTTCCATGTGGCCTTCAGTATTCTGAAAATGAAGGCGGCGAGTGGAAAGACTGGAACCGGTTGAATATTCTTGCCTGTAGGACAAATCAGTATCGTGAGCTTGGATAAGGGAGAGAAAACAGACGAGCAAAGTCGACATTTAAATCCTTTATCAATTTCACGGTGTCCAAAGAAATAATCTGAATCAGCTGATTTCTTCGTGTTGACAAGAGCTTCCGGATCGATGAAGACATAGGCACTGCCAGCCTCAGTGGTTTCGGCCGGAGTGGGTGCAGCGGTGCCTCCACGACCACGACGGCGTCCAGGTACTTTTTTCTGAGCAGCAGCCCTCCTAGGTGGTGGGTTCTCATCATCAGAGTCGGCGGTGGAAGACAGTGCAGGTGTGGGAAGGGGCCGTTGGTGTTGAACCATAGGGAAATCCTCCGAGTCTGAGTCCTCAACATCGGAATTTGCATGGATGAGGTCGCGGAGACGAGGACCGGGGCTCGCCATAGCAGCTTGCTGCGTGAGTTGGTTAACAAGCCCGTTTACAGCACGACGTGCTGGGGTTTGTGGAAGGATCTATAAAGGATTAGTAATAGTAGCGAGTGCAATCCTTCGTGGCATACCGGCTGAGGAATTGACCTTGCTCCCGGGGCAGGGACTTGGGCTAACATCAGTTGAGTAAGGAATGTCGCTAGAACACAAACCTAGGTTAACAACTGTTGGATTGGGGACACCCTTTGATGATCTCCCCTGTCGGTCGCCCAGATTCCCTTTTTTCACGTGAGCAAAAGACAAAAAACCATGAATGAAAAATCATACCAGAGAGTCCAGCAAAGCCACGCGATTGATCTCACGAGCTCAAGGTACGGGCAGCGGTGGGCGGAGGTATGTCTGAGGTGGCAGCCCTGGCATTGCGACCTGCAGCACGAGTGCGTGCGCCCTGGACAGGATCCTCGGGGGCAGGTAGTGTCTCTGGCGCAGTATTTCTCTGAAGAGATCGAGGAGGCATTTGCATTTACTGATTGTTTACGGTTTCGTCTGGTGAAATTTAAAGAATCTGCCTGGGAAGAATATACAAGTACCGATACATTTGCCGAGCATGCCAGTCTCAGCATTGATCTAGGTCGAGTGTCAGGAGCTTGATAGCAATTTTAGCTGGGAGGAAAGACACCAAATTGGCTTGTGAACAGCCACTTGCAGGTCGGACATGAATTGAGATATTGATACATTTGATGGTCCGCGCAGTTTGTGATTCAAAAGTTGGGTTATTTTCAGTCGAAATTGGAATCTCCAAACTTCTTTACTCACTGTGACCCAGCGCTGACAAAGGAAGACATGATTATTGGTGAATTCTTGGGAACTTGATAAGTTGATATGGAGAAGTTTGCTCGTAAATGAAATCAATCAGAGACAGTTGTTCCTACAACGGATTGTTGCTTACAGAGAATTTGCGGCCAGTCCCACAGACCTTCGTCGCCACACGGTGAGCTTGATATTTCTGGATTCTTTGCCCATACGCTTGGAGTTGCTGTGAAAACTCAAGAAGTTCGTACCAAAATGAGTATGATTACCAGCGAACATAAAGTGGTGTGCAATAGTGTTAGCAAGCGTTCTTGAGAGCCATTCAGATGATTTGAGACAACACAGTAGGTTATATGCTGGTCATTTAATCAGCACCATTGATCTGCTTGTGAAGGACTCTACAAGATTTTTTGCACGCATGCCTCGAACGATCCCCCTGAAGCGGTGGCTGCGGATGACGGGGGGGGTCATAGATATGCAGCGCCCATCTTACAGGCTTATTCAGATCTTCGCTGCCGCTCATCCAAACTTCCTCGATGATATCTCTATTCTCCAATGTCACGGAATTATTTTATTCGTGATTAAAACATTGGTTACGAACCTGGAAGTAAGTCTCTGGTTCAATCAGCTAAACGGATTGTTGGAGCTGAATCAATAAAATAGGGAGTCCTCAGTCTACTCTACCGCCATTTGTTTGAACGGGCAGCTCACGAAGCGGCAATCTTTGCCTCGTTGCCAGAGGTCAGAGCTGGACCTCCTGCCGGCCGATTGCTTGGGCCAGTGAATTTTAGCTGTGACGGTTGGGAGACTTGGCACCTCTCATTGCCCGTGGACTTTGATTCGGACGAGCTCCCAGAGCTGGTTGATTTTGATATGTAGTGGTCCATCGGTTGTTGAAACAGAGTTGCGCATCAGTGACACACAATTGTTCTGCTTGTGAATGATTGATCGGCTAAGGGAACCGGCGGACCGAGCACAGCCACAGGGGCCAGCATTCACTTTACGATCATTTTTTGATCGTAAAGCAACTTTGGGTCAATTAAATAGGACTAGCTGGGAGAGTTTGTCCCAGAGAGCTGGATCTGCCTGCTCAATATCCAGGCCCTGCAGTTTGGCAATCAGGGCCTCAACCTCCCCGGAGATTGGGGCAGACGTTGCTTGAAGACAGAGGCAAAATGCAAGTGCGGGGCTATGTGGGGCTGTGTGCACAGCCCCGATCAAATCGCCTAGAAACACTTTACGATCATTTTTTGATCGTAAAGTGTTTCTAGGCGATTTTATATGGCCACTGGGCACTACTCTGACAGAAACCACTCTCAAATAGTGTTATTACTTCACTTACAAGACCTTTGACGGAGCCAGAAGTTGGAAAAAGTGCAACGACAAAAAGAGCCCCTATTTACTTGTTGGCTCTGAAACAATCTCTGCAGCGAGTGTATCGCAGAAAGACCTGCTGGTAAAACATTCTTTAAGTTTGGGCAGCCTGTTGGAAACAAAACTCACGGCAATACTGCATAGCTGAGGTCAATAGTTGAGGAAATAGAAAATTGCATGCCAACGAGCAAAGTAGACCAAACAAAAGCAATGGAGTCAAACCAGGAGCACAGAAAGAAGGAAACACATGGAAGAAAAGTGGTGCACTCTGAGGTACTTGTAACAGCCCTATAGCTAATCTAAATTGTCTGGAATATGTGATACACTATTGTTGTCCTTACACTTGCTGAAAATATATTACTACATGGTGTATCACATATTCCAGACAATTTAGATTAGCTGTAGGGCTGTTACAAGGCTCTTTTGAGGCTTTTGAAGATTCTCAGATCCGAAATCCGACTTAAGTCTACTCAAGTGACTCCGAGTCGACTTGCACTGACTTGCAAGTCAAGTCAAGTCTCAGTTCCGACTTGACTTGACCTGACTCAAGTCTTGTCAGCCAAGTCGACTTAAGGACGGCCAAGTCTAAGTCGCGGCAACACTACAAGGAACGCGAACGGCACTGTAAAGTGAGATGTCAATGAGCTACATAGCTTCTTTCCAGGACAATTTGAAGTTTGGTTGACATTTTGCAAGCCAGTCAAGGCGCTCTGAGTTTAGCACCGGATTCTAGAAAATTGAAGGAGGTGGAGTCTGGAAGGAGGCAAGAGACAAAAACGTTCCGGCACCGCGTTTGATCGGTTGTTGGCCGATACCAAGCATCGGGCATTTAGGCGTTGCGGTTGAATTTAAAATGGGTTCGCCGTCTACATTGCTGTCGGCGACTTTTCTTGCTCTTCTTGTTCGTTCTTTACCACTCGTGGAACCTCAAGAGGTCTTCACACGACGGAGGTTCGGAGAGCTGTCTGGTTTTCGGTGAATACTTGGGGAATGCAAGCGCCATTCGCCAACTTGCCGAGGTCTGAAACGCAGGATATCACTCATTCATTCGATTTTTGAAACACCAAATCTTGAAGGAGGTGCAGGGTTTCAGTCGACAGCAGGTGCATGGTATTCGTCGGAATCAGGGTGTAGCCGGGCTGCCGTGATGGTCAAAGTTGAACAAAAACCAAGTAAAGCTGTAGCGCTGTCCGCGGTTATGAAGATGATTTAACGATTTCCTTTGCAGCCAAGACGCTTTGATGATGAACGGGGCCAAGTTTACTGGGCTTTTCCCGCCAAGGCGGTTCTTGAACAGCCATCAATCCAACTGGCTCCGACGCGTCGGGACTCCGCAGCAGTATCCGTGGGTTGACCATCTATTCTCGCTGACCGTTCCAGCTTTATTTAGCTTCGGCTTTATTTAGCTTCGGCGATAGTGACGTCAACGCGATTAGTTTTCGTGTTCTGAAAGCCCAGCTCACTTATCAAAGGCACAGTGAAGCAGAACCGCACGAGCACCCGATGATGCACTGTAAAAAGATATTCCACTTTCTTTGCAACAGAAGGTGGACTGACGGGCGGAAAAGATGATCTGTTCGGGTGTCGCATCATCGCCATCAGCCGCTGTCAAGGTCGGTCTCCAAATTTAAACCAGTGCAGGACAGCACGTGGCAGCCTGTGTCGTTACTTATCCTCCACTTTCTTCTCGTTCTTTTCACGTTTTCACGATGCCCGGTGCTTTTTCTTTCTCCTTGCTTTCCTTCTTGTTTCTTTTCGCTCTCGAATCCTCGGCGGTTCAACTTTCTATTCACCGACCACCGCCCAAGGCTGCCAGCGATGTTAACAACAACCTCATTAATTCGGACAATCTGCGGGTGAGTCGTCCGTGCGGGCGGTATCACTTGCGCTGAGACTGGGGCTGCAGTATAGCACGAACATCACTATCGGCGGCAACGGTAGGTGTTTCGACACCATCCAGGGGCACTGACGCGAACCTATTGGTAGTCGTTAATGTCCTCATCGACACGGGCAGTACCGATCTTTGGTGAGCTTCTAGCTTCTTTTTGTATCCTTCCGAGGCTTAGGTGGATTTGAGGGTGATGCCCCCCGGCGGATTGACTGGCTTCAATGACACGGGCCTCAGCACGACGCTGCGATACGGCGACGGCACCAACTTTGTCACCGGTGACATCGGTATCGGCGCCTTCGAGCTCGACGGCCAATTCGCCGTCCCAGCCCAAGGTGCGTTTCCTCCTCACCCCACTCCCCTCACCCGGCTTCCCTAACCACCGCCCCTCCCCCAGCATACCTCTTCGGCAAATCCCAAGCGGGCGAGGAGGCCGACTTCGCAGAGGGCCACTTCGGCATCCTCGGGCTCGGGTTCGACACCGTGGGCGCCTCGCGCATCAACACCGCCATCCAAACCGCGGACGGCGCCGCCTCCACCCGCGGTCGGTCGGTCCTCTCCAACATCTTCGCGCAGAACCCGTCCGGCTCAGACTACATCGGCATCGCGCTCTCGCGCACGGGCGACGGGGAGGGCACCGCGGACGGGTCGCTCACCATCTCCGAGTACGATTCGGACTATGAGGCCGTGGGCAGTGCACCGAAGATTTCGCAGGCGCCGCCGAATTCGGGGGTGTGGTCGGTGGTGATGGATGGGTTTTCGGTGGGGGGGAAGAAGATAACGTGGCCGACGACATTGACTACTGTCGCGCCGGCGGGGAAGAATGTTGTTTTGCTTGATACGGGGTGCGTCCCCTCCCTCCTTCCCACTGAGCAGCTGCTGATTTTATTTTGCGCACTGAAGAACGACGAACATCCTGATGCCGGTACGTACTTTGCGAACAATATTTCTTCTCGCGTGCTGAACTATAATTATTATGTAGGCGGCCCAAGTTAACGTACGTTCCCCACCCTCTCCACCAACGCACCACTGACCCGAAACGCGATCATACAGGCGGTCTACTCCTCCATCCCCGGCGCCGTGTTCTCACCCACCTCGCGGATCCCCCTGGTTCGTGCCTTGTTCATTTGAAGTGAGCGGGACTGATCATCGAATTACTCCAGGTGCAATTCAGCACGACGACGGACGTGTGGGTGGTCCCGTGTACGGCGCAGGTTGATGTGGTTGCCACTTTTGGGTGCGTGCGATTTATCTGGGGTTGGCTTGGCTGACGTTTCATCTTGTTTCCGTTTTTTCCCTCTTCTCTTGCGTCTCCCTGGATGTCTCCGATCCAATTCATCCGCCCCTCCTTCTTTCAATCGCGCGTCGCCCATCCAGCGGCCAAGACTTCGCCCTGCACCCTCTGGACGTCACCGACATGCAGGTCCTCACCTCCCCGGACGGCACACACAATTTCACCGTCTGCACAAACGCGTTCACGGATCTGGGGACGATTGCGGCCGGAGAGACGGACGCGCTGTTTGGGGACTCGTTTTTGCGGAATGTGTATACCGCGTGAGTGTTCCGTTCAATCTCCTGTCTATTTCTCTACTTCCCTTAGTCCCTTTCGTTCCCTTCACCGACTTCATTCTGATTCTGGGTGACTGACCACTCTCCAGCTTCGACTTTGGCACCGGCGGCCCCACCAAAGGCACGCCCTTCGTGCAAATGCTCTCTACCACCGACGCCACCAAGTCTGCCGCCGACCTCATCAACGTGCGCCGCCAGAGTATGGCAAATATGCCGCCCGAGCTGTCCCCAGCGGACCTGGTGAAGGTGTTCAACGGGACGCTCCGCGCGGCGGACGCGGTGCCTGTAGCTACTTCTTCCTTCGCGGTATCGACGCCGAGTGCTACCTCGGCCGGGGGCTCAAACGCGACGCCGACCGGTGCGTCGGGCGGGGGCTCGTCGTCAGGCTCGGGCTCGACGGACGCGCCGCAGACGGACGGCAAGACCGGCGCGGCGGCAGGGCTGTTCGCGCCGCTAGGTGGTGTGGTGGTGGCCGTGGGGGTGGGTGTTGTGTCGCTGCTGCTTTAGATTTGCATAGATTGTTGCTCGAGGCGCAATTGGACGATCGTAAATTATATTCGCATAAATAATGGGCTAGTTGAGGGGGTGAGTCGTCGGTGAATCATTTAGTCATCTCTATCTCGACATGACTGCGATAGAGATTGGAACTGTAAGGGAATTGTTTTACGATGTTATGCCGTTTCGTGTGAGCGCGTCGTGTCACATGATCAAAGCTCTTTCTTTTCGATACCTCATGTATGAGTGGCCGGCAAGCGGCGGGGCACAAATAAAAAGGACTGGCACTTTGGACTTTTTTTTTTGATCCAGTGGTGCCTCAATATCAATGTTCGCTCGGTCGACGCTTGCGCGCCGACCAGCTCACATTGATTGTGGGAACTCCAGAGCGCCGAAGTGGCCGAACCAAGGTTGTGCTTGCTGAATGATCCAATGATGCCCTCAGTCACATGCTAATAAGGCCAGTAGGGCCGACAAGCGGCAGAGCCCGCTACCCGGAAAAATACAGGCCTTTTGAACTACAGTTAATCAATTCAGAACCAGTAGTACAGGCGGCCCAACACTCGCTCGGTCGGCGCTGGCGCACCGACCAGCTCGTATTGGGCCACAAAAAATCGAGTCCATAGTGAGTCCATGTTCAGCATTGAACTGAACCTGCATGTCCAGCTCGAAATCTGGGAGAACTGATCAAATCCTGCTGCAAAAGTTCGTTATAACAAAAGGGACAGAGATCATATGCTGGACATGAATCAATCTCACAGGGACCGTTTGAACTTGAAGCGAGTTGTGTTCATAAGCAGGATTACGAGCTCCTGAACGGCAACCTTCGGCAAGCAGAACGGCTTTGCAGTAGCCGAAGTAATTTGGGGGGGAGAAGATGTGCTTACGCGAAACCTGCTGACAAAAATGTGATGCACACCCAGAAGGATTTTGATCGCGACGTATATAAGAACCCATACCTAAAGGTAGCGGGAATTTTGCGATATTTTCGGTACCCAAGAGCACAAAAAAAACTAAAGTTTTTATTTGTGAATTAAACAGATGCCTCGTACCCGTATGCATCTGTTTGTTTTTCCCACTCCACCGCCACTCGCTAATTCTCGAACATCTCTGATCGGTGTTTGATTCTCAAGGTTTCAGCGTGATGTCTTCCCCAACTTACATTATTCAACAAAACAACAACTTATCCTCACTCCGCCAAATTGATTGTTTTGGTAAGGCCAAAAATGTCCCTGATATCCTCCATCCCAGCCACAGTATGTATGACCACGACTGAGACTGGGGAATTTAGTTGCAATTCTGTGCCAACTGAAACCGGAAGTATGAGGTGCTCTCCTGATATCGGAAATTTATCTTTAGCCTTATAAGATGATCTTCTCACACAGCCTCACACAGCCTTGTCAGGGCTTATGAGCCGTGCGCCCCGAAATTGTTTTCGAGCTGGAGAGCGGTTCCGACCATTCCTTGCCAACCTGTTGCATCCATAGTCATCTGCATCACCAAGGCAAGGATTTTGAACTTGCCAACTTGCTGTACTGGCACTGTATGCTGAAAATCATTTCTCTTATGAGACGGGGAAATCTTATGGCATTACAAGGCCTTGCATGGCCTTACGTTGAAAATTACGAAATTCCGACAGATACCTTCCAATTCAGAGCGACTGATACGAGCTGATACGGCTGCTCATACTGCCGGATCACCCGACTCTGAAACAACACAATTTCCGGAGTGCCTGCTGTTGTTGTTTTTTCTCTTATTCTTCCGCTTGGATTGTCTACTCATTACCTCAGGTTCAACCGGCAATATTAGAGAACATTGGAGCCTTTTGGTTTAACTTCCTTTATGACACCCAATGATGCTCGGTGACGCCGTGATGACGCGGTACCAGTGGTAGCCACCCATCACACGAAAGTGGATCCTGCATCGTCCTGCTCTTGCTTCTTACCACCATCTGCCTGCTCCCCCACATTTGACTGCCTGTAGGGTTGGACATGAGTACCGGGTCTACCCGCGGGTATTCGCGGGTACGGGTACGGGTTGGCATATCTCAACCCATACCATTTCCGTGTACCCAACCCGCAAACCCGCGGGTCTTTACGGGTCCAGCAGGGTCCAGCTTGAGGCCTGAGTTGATCAAGAAATGGTGGTAGATTTGACAGAAGTATGCAGGTCTAAGTCAACTTGTAGCAGCTAAAACATGTCAGTACACTGTACGCACCTTTTACTTTGTTATTTTTCGAACAACTGACTAGTTCACAGCAACATTCAATGTTAATTCATAAAGCTGGATGCAGAGCTTCATTGAGGGTGTGTCTCCGATCCAGAGACCTCTTTTGCACTGATTTTGAGTTTTAGGAGACACAACATCCCATGCACGTTGAATGTCACTCGGGGTGCTGTATTTGACGGAGGAGAAGATTTGGAGTCGGTAGCTGGTAGCATCTCAACATCATCGTCGGAGTCGTCGGAATCAGGTGCGTTTGGGTCAACAAAGATGTCTTCCCACTCGTCAGATTCCACCGGACAAACCCCCGTGTGTTTCCAACAGTTCGCGATCGTTGTTTGCATGACTTGGCTCCATGCAGCCCCGAGGAGTCTGATTGCACTGAGGAGGTCGATTTTGAAAGGGCTGGGATCGTTTATCTCATAGAGATCCAGGGCGCGAATGGCAAGAGAACACCGGTAATGGGCCTTGAGGCAGCGGATAATTCCTGCATCACAGGGCTGCACATACGAAGTGAGATTCGGGCTGAAAAATTCGAGCCGAATGTTTGTCGGCTTATAGCCGGTTGTAAGACCAGAGAAATTGTCAACCCAGAGAATGATGAACCGTTTGGTGTTTCATCTTGCGGTCCAGTTTACAAAGCCACCTGGGCGGCGTGAATGAGCGGCATATAATCTTTCAAGTGGCGTAAGCTTACTCTTCGAACAGTACTGCCGTCATCCAGGCCTTCTTATTGGCACGATAGTAAAATGAAGGTCGCATCCGAGCTGGATTCTTGCAACCGAAACAACGAGGCTTTTGGAATCGGCCGATGAAGAACAATTCTTCGCGCTTGGTGCCCGTGGAATTGCATGCCACCATCACCGAAACACGGAACTTGTCTTGTTTCTCCCCGGCAACAGGAGCAGAGCACAGGGTGCGGTCGGGAGGAGCCGAAGGAAAGAAGCTTGTCTCGTCGGCATTCCATCGATCCTCGGGAGCATACTAGGCCATGATTTTCTTGACGCGAATCTTCTCTGCTTCGACGGCTTTAAGATCGACGGACCCGCCTCGCCGTGTCTTCTACGCTCGCGGAATTTATATCTGTTGCGGAAAATTGACGAAAGTGGGTTGACAGCAGGAAGGAGCACATACACTTTCTTAAATGAATCAAGCCATCCAGTCCCCGTGAGCCGCTGCTCCTCCGGAATATTCAATGCCACCTCAAATCGCTTTCTCTGCTCAATGAGCATTGGCCCCGTCACGGTGCGTCGCTTCTGCTCCATATCCTGCGCCCACAGTCCCAGAGCCTTGCCCACCTCTGGGGAAGTGACTACTCGTGCTCGCTTCATGGACAAAATATTGGGCTTGGCAGTGGCAACAAGAGCGCGTATCTTGTCCTTTTGCTTGGTCTTCTTGACAGCGCAGGTTGCTTGAATAAGAGTTTGCCACCCTCAGCATCTGGCCGAGAGGAAAAATATTCAACAATGGCAGTTTGGGACATCTGTGGGTGCTCGTCCCAGTAGTCAAAGACCTGCACCCAGTCGCTGTAGGTGATGTCCTGACGCCGCTCGCCATTGTGATAACTAGCAGACGTGCGAGGCAAGTTTTTGGCAGGTTTTAGACTGGGTTTAGCAGCTGGTTGACTCGGTTTAGGTGGGTTTTTGTCTCTTTCACGGACTTTGCGACTCTTCTGAGACTCGGTTGGGGCCATGGTGGTGGCAAGAGAGCAAGGTTATTTTATTTTAGCACAATGGCGCGTCAAATTCACTTTAGCTCGCAGAAATTTCCATTTTCGGCCACCCGCACAATGGAATATCGACCTCGAAGGGCTATTCCATATTCCAGAGCCCGGTTAGTGGAATAATTGGCTTGTCCGACCCTGGGAGATGCTCAAAGGTCATTCCATATAGCGATTATTCCGAGTCGTAGTATACCTCGTCACTTCGTCGGATATGCAAGTTCGTCAGTTGATGGGGGATCGTCGTCGATTGATGGAGGATCGTCGTTACTTGATGGCGCAAGCTCGCCAGATCAGAACTAAGCGAAGGAAAGGTCGTCGGATGTGGTCCTGTGCTCCAAAAAAGATGCAAGTTCGTCAGATATTCGTGCAAGTTCGTCGGAAGTCCCCAATCTGGCCAATTCACCTGATCCATTCCGTAATCGATTGACGACCGATGATGCGCCCGTAGATTCTTGTCCTCTCCCACCATCATCTGGTTCCGCCCCCCGCTTCAAGAGATTTCGCAGTGCGTACCCATTCGTTGAACACCTATCAATAGCCACAAATATGTACAGGCAATGTACAGGCAGTAATGGATGGGTCCGGGTTTCCCCCGTACTTTTGGGAGAGCAGTGGCAGCGAAAGACAGCAGCGGTATGCCAAACACCATTTTCATTGAGCTCAGTGATCTCACCAGCCGCAGAATGCCGCCCCTTGTCAGTTCGGCTCCAGTTGCCGGTGGAATGGCACCGTTCACATTTCCCGGTACGTCGACGTTGCCGGCAGTCCACACTGCACTCACGCTGTTCCGTCCCCAGCCGATTACGGCTTGTCGTCAACAACATCAATGGATCCGACCGACTTCTTTACCCACCCGGCGCCGCCTCTGCCTCCTGGTGCGTACAAGATTTCCGGGTGTTTCCTCCGATGATAACCTCCGTTTAGATTTTTTTCCCCATCATCAGCCCGAGTTGTCAGTCCCGGCCGTGTGGGATCCAACCTCAGCCTTTTCTTGGCTTCCGGCGTCCACACAGCAACCGAGCGGACCAGCGATGCAGTGGGACGATGCAGCCCACTGGGATGATCTAGTTTCGAGGTGTGACACACGGTTTATCATCCACGAATACGTTCAACTAACAATATGTATAGCTTTCAGCCAACCACGGCTCGACCTCCTTCCACTGGTTCGAGTGAAGGAGATGTCTTTGGTGACAGCTATGCGTAAGAGACACATTCCACGCAACCTTCATGCAGCTGAACCTTTGATTCTAGCATCGATCTTCTCATGGCAGATTTTGGGTAATTTTTCTCAATCCCCTCCAGCTTCTTTCTGACCGGAGCCAGTGATGGATATTCCACATCAAGACTCTCGTCCGGTCCGCCGTCAAGTATCCCTGAAGATAACGATTGGTCATCCCGGTACGTGTCTCGTTTGTATTTGGCGGCAGTTATTCACAAATTTCAGCAGGTGGTCATCAAGCGGGTCACGTCCAGTTTCGGCGACGCCATCGAGTGATTTTGGCGACCCAAGTGATAATAGGCCAGTAATTTCCATCCAGTTCTTGGCGGGTTCACATGTTCATTTTTACCCCACCAGCCCGCCATCTGTATCTGTTGAAATCGGACAGTGGGATGGCACAAACTGGACACCTGCTGACTTGCCGTGCGTTTCTCACCCATGTCTTGAATGTCGCTGACACCGTTAATTTCAGCTGCGTGGAGGCAGATTTCCATCTTGCCGATGAGGCTATGGATATGGATGCGCGCCTTGGATGGGACTTCAAGCCGTCAAATGTCAGGTGGTTGGATCCCGACGTGTCTTCAGAAGTCGCCGAGTTTCCGCAGGGAATCAGGCTCACTGGGAAGAATAAGATTTACGCATTCCATCGCGTGACCGGCTGCCCATCCCAGTTTCCCTTTTTTCGCAAACGCACCGGCTACCTTATCAATCTCACTGACATGAAGGATATGAATCCAGATTCGGATGTGACAGTGGATCAACTTATCCGTGACCAGGTATTTTTTCCCCCCTGTGAACACTGAACCACTGACCTATGCCTCTCCCAGGACTCTCACTCCTGGGATCGGGGTACCGGGGCTCGAAGTAAAGTTGATGCATATGTACCTGGGTCTTTTTTCGGTTTATCCGGTGACGTCAAAATCGCATGTCGGCGGGCTGCTCCTGAGTGTGGCGGTGTCACCGCATGTGAATCTCTCGATCCTGTTTTTTTGAAGGGGGAGCGGCGTGAGCTTAATCCAGAGGACATCCGAATTCTTGCAGCAGCGACTCTCCGAACACGCGAAATGCAGGACAACACCGAAGTTGGTCGGACTCTTGTGTACTTGTCTTCTTCTTAATCATGCTCAACCATCTCACCTTGCGCTCAGGTTCCATCACTCCCTCCAGAACTGGCGTTGCAGGGGCATTCACCTGGACGGGGACGCGATGCGATGGTTCCATTTGTCTGCGCAAGTTAAACACAGTACGTTCCCACCCTGCGCAAATTTCCCTTTGTCCTTCTTCTGAACCGTGTTCAAGCCTGCTCGCAATAAGAACTACATTCTTCTATGCTCTAAACGTAACGAGGCTCTCACTTCTGGCACAGTGCATTCGCAGGTGTGCTCTTCTTGAGGGGTGTTTTGACCGTCAACTCACCTCACTCATAGGTGCAGATCCTAGATCACGTCTCCGAGGAGCTCTTCGTCAAGGTCATGAACGGTGAACGAATTGTTGACGAAGACGACATGGAGGCGACCTGCTCACGGGTTGTCTCCGGGCGAACAGGAGCGAAGGGGAAGAGTGTCTGCCGTACGCTTCTCCTCTCTTCATCTGTCTTTATTCATCTCCAGTTGAAATCCTTACCCCAGCGTTCAATCACCATAAAAACGGCCTTCCATACGTTGCCAAGGTCGAGCCTCTGACCTGCGACGCCAAGATGCACATCTATTGTCCTTGGGAAACACTGCACCCCGAGCTGGCGCGAATGGCGATCGTAGTTCCTCTCCCAGAACATGGTCATTCTCATCCGCCGCCGCCGACAAACAAATGTCCTCACGCAGTCGCGGAGAGGTACCGTGAGTGTGTTCGCAAGTTCGGTCCGGGGGCAAGCGTTAGCAAGGTCGAGAATGGTACGAGTTCATTTTTATTTCCAAGCCTGGCGCTGCTCGTTCTAAACATATGCAGCACAATCGACAAGAGACCTGCTCGATGGCAAAACACCTAGTCTCTTCCATCCTGGGCTGATCAGCCGCGACACGAAGACTCGCATCATTCAGCGGGTGAAAGCCGAGTGGAGCGAACTCTCATCAACTGCAGCCAACGCGAGGCAGCGTAAGTTTTATTTTTCTCCCTTCATCCTTGTTTGCTAATTTTTTTTTCATTTTAGAGGTCGCCACGTACCTTGCGGACCAGGAGGCCCTGAGCACGGAGAAGAGATATCTCCAAAGCTCACTGTCTCGCGACGGGAAGCGTGTTATCTTTGGTGCGCACCCCAAACTCCTCCGTTCCATCCACGACCTTCGTACCCTCGACTGTGACACCACCTTCAAGCCTGTCGCAGGCGAAATGCAAATTTTCGAGATTAATGGGTGGCTGGTGGCGATTAATGAGTGTACGTGGGTTTCCTTCGATATGTTCGTCAGTCACACATTCGCAGCGGTCACGGTTATGCGTGTCTGGATGGAAGTCCATGACCGTGCAGCATACAAGACCGTCTGGGAAGAGATTCAACGGCTTGTACTTAAACTCACCAAGAAGCAGCTCAAGTTCAAGGGGCTGCACAAGGGCGGGAAGATCCTGGGACTCAACTCGGACATGGAAGCAGCACCTCTTCTCGGATTTGCGGACGCGTTTGGCGCCACAGTTGATCTTGAGCATGTTCGACCTGCGGTACTGGCTGACCCGCAGGCGCTGCTTTCGTTCGTCCTCCGAATCTGCTATTCGCACTTCAATCGGTAAGGTGTTGCTTCTTGCGATTAGTTCTGTACTCACGTGTTTCAGTGGAATCCCCCAAACTACTCAACCACACAAGCGAGACTCGGCAGCGCATCTTCAACCTCAAATATATCAAGACGCGTGAGGAAGTCGAAACATTCAAGGCCTGGATTGCGACCCTTGCCGATCCTCAGGGAGTGCTCAAAAGTGCGCCATTTTGTTTCTCCACTTCCCTTCATTCAGCAACGAGATTTTAGGGTGGTGGGAGCACAAGCTCATGCATCGCTGGTTGCTCCGTGGGGTCATTCAGTGCCTATCGAATATCCCGCTGGAGCAATGGAATACGATGGAGGCCACGACTAACCTGGGCGAAGCACAGCATGCCTGGAACAACGCTCAGACTGGTATCTCAATGGGCGTCATTGAGTCATTTAAAAAGTGAGTTCTCTCCCTGTCCCTCATACTGACGTTGCGCTGAATCCGACCGAGATACGAAGAACTCGATATCCGCAGAGCTGAGGAAATCGAGGTTCGCAAGGCGACTGGGGTCTCGCGAACTTCGCGGAATGAGGTAACTGACCGTTACGCCAACCGGACTAGGCGGCAGTCCCGGGTGTCTGAGAGGGCAAGAGGCGCTCGTGCTGTTGACTCGACTGTCGCTGGCTTGCAGACGGAACTGTCGGAAGTGCGAGGGGATCTTGCAGTTGCCTGCAACAATGCTAAGGTGCGCTCACTCCCGTCTCCTTCCCTCACACTTGAATGGTTGCACAGGTTGAGCTGTCAGTGGAAGCCACTCAACGCGTCCGTGAACTTGAAGACAGTGCGGTGGACCTTGAGGGAAAGCTTAAACTGGCTCAGGCTGAGGCCAAAGTATAATATCCTGTTATGTACAACGATTTGTTATTCACGTTGCGTTCTAGTCCAGTTCCTCGGGTCGTGTTCGTGCGCGCAAAGCCGGTGCTAGCTCAACAACAAACATACCCGCCCCACCTGTTGATCGTCCCGCGCCTGTTCTGGGTGTTACGCCGGTGTTAAACACCCCCACGTCCGCCAAATTGGACGACGCATCTCCTGCATCGGGTTCTGGCAGCTCGTTAGATCTTGCCGCCATGCGTCGTGCTTCCACACGCAAACGCATGCAAGCAGAATCGTCTGCCATGCCTTCCATCTCTTCCAACAAACGTCGGAAGAAGCTTGAGGATCCACTGGAAGGGTGGGTGATGCAGGATCCCGACACTGGCGAGGAGCTCACCGGGAAAGAGTGGGTGGAACGGTACCCAGAGGAATTCGAAAAGCGCTACAAGAAGGACCACCAGCGCTACCTTGATTACCTCGCACAGTCGGTATTAGATTCGTAAATTGAATATCCATACATATGCGCAGAATTGAAGCTATCTTATGCTTCCCTGACGACTCCGCGAGTTCTGGTCTAAGTTAACTCCCAATTCTGTTCAGAACTGCAACACTCACGGCCGCCAAATATCAATTTTGCGCAACGATGTCTTTTCGCAGCATGGCGGTTGAATACTTCTAGGTCCGTCTGTATCGTATCTAAGCCTTAGGCCACATCTGAGCCCGATTTGGGAGCCATAAAACCCGCGCTCCTTGGCGTGATTCCGTGTGCGGACATATTTGGACGGCCACCAAATTTCGATTTTGCGTAACGAGGTCGTGTTGGACCACTGTGATTGGATATGTTTAGGTTCATACGTATTCTCTCTATACATTAGACGCGATTTGAGCGTCCAAAAGGTAATTTTCATAGCCGTGCCATCGGCGCAGACTCGACAAAAGCCGCGGAAATGGACGAAAATATCCTTCTCAATCGAAATTATTGCAGCTGTATCCATGTGCTTGACCTTTTTAAAGGCTAGTTTAAAGCCTGGATTGAAGTCCAAGAGGTCAAGAGAAGCTTCAAAATTCCGCAGCATCTCGAGGATGTTTTCCCCTGGGGTCACTAGTATCAAATACAACATTTAAAATGCTTGTGGGATTCGATTATTTATGTTTTGTAAAGAACAATAATCATAAACATTGACAGAACAGTAGTCACGAATGGCGGTGTAGGGCCTACACCAGAATGTGTATGCTTATTGCCAGTTCTCAGTAGCACATGCAATATACCGTACATTCCCAGTGCCGTACGTGTGTTGGGTCTGTTCGGAGTCCGGTGTGTCGGAAGTTCTGTAGGACCTCGTCATATACGGAACACAGTGTCGGATGGCATGAAACATTGAACGGTGTGTCGCTTCTTCTGCCGTGTGTTGGATTTGAAAGATGTGTCGCTGTGTCGGGTTTCAGGGAGCCTCCCTTGATTACCTGGCGCAGTCGGTAAATTCGTAGATTGAATTCTATAGCTACGCAGCCGGCCGAATTTAAACTATCTATGGTTCCCTAAGTCCAAGTTCACGAGTCTTAGTACGAGTTAACTTGACGCTATGTTGAGAACGTACAACAATCACGGCTGCCAAATTTCGATTTTGCGCAACGATGCCGGACTGCAGCACGGGAATTGAATACTTCTAGGTACGGGCACACAAGACATATTTTATTTCAGCTCTGGTTCCACGATGATCTTTCTGGCTCCTGGTTGCAGAGGTCTACTTCAATAGCAAGTGGTGTTTATTCCGGCGGCATTTTGAACTTGAGTAGCCATCAGGAACACCTTCTGGTATTTCCCCTGGCAGAGCACACTTGATTCATGGTACTTGCACCTTCTGAGACCAGGACACCGTGGAAACGAATTTCGTCCAGGAGTTCAACCCTGCAACTGAAATTTGGTAGGCATGGCTCGGTGTTTTTAGGGGACGATATCTTCATTTAAACTGCCACCCTGACCTCGGTTAACCATCAGAAGAGTTCAACCGCACTAACAACCACCGGCAGAATATATATTGGTCTCGGAGATGTCCAGATACCTACATGAAGTTCTTCAATTCTACGCTCTCTATACTGCTTGTGCTCATGCTATCCGCTCAGGACATTTCCGGGGCTGTAATCGCCGCTCGCGGTGGGTATTCTATAGTATCCTCATCTCCAACTGACATCCCGGACTCCGCAACGTTTTTCTAACACTAATTTGGTCCAACGACACTACAGTGACCGGATGCGGAACCCTCATCAACTTCAACACACAACTCGGAGTCGCACCGTCAGTCCTCACATGGACTGAAGTGCAGTGTGGAAAGAATGTCGCCGTCTCCCGTGGGTCGAGGTGGACATGATCGAGTGGTTCGCTGCCGATATATATTCTGCATCCTGCAGTTCACAGAAAGAGCATTATAGCTCCAATCGTCGATGTCTGCTGTACATGCCTAAACGTTGGAACGATTGATGCAACCAAAGCATTGTTCGAGGAGTTTGCGGATCTGGGCGCAGGAGTTATTGAGGGGGCCAGCTGGACGGTTGATTTTTAACCAAGTGCGAGGTGGACAGGTGGCTCGGGACAAAGCGGGTCGGGCAACTGCTTGTATATTATCAAGGCTTCAAAGCCACATAAGACTGAGACCTCTGTCTGCTTTGTTTTTCAACATGCAATACATCTTCTCGGCTGTAATACGTTGGAGCAATGCAATCAAGGTCAATCAATTTCAAGCCGACGGGTCAATTGGAAAGACTTCGCCACATGCAAATACATTTCCGATGTACAATACACCACTGCATTCAGACTTCACTACATTAGGGTAAGTGACAATGCGCTGGCATAACGTCGCCGTGTTTCCCGGCAGGATCCATAGTGACGAACTTCCGCGAGTAATGCCATGCCTTTCCTTCGATCTCAGTCCTCGTACCGTTTACAGATGTCACGGATTAATACTACTGAACTTCATGCGTTCTGTAATCCGTTTGAGCCCATCAACCCAGTTGTCCCACGGTTCAGATTCACGTTTCGTAGTCGCAATGCGGTAATGGGCTTTTTCCCTCTTAATTCTCGACAATCTGAAGGACTGGGGGAGCCTATAAAGCCCCTCAGTGTGATTTGGACGGGATTACGAGGGATATGCAGGGCATATCCTCCAGACTGACCCGTAATGGCAGCTGCTCATGAGGCGCCCAACGTACACGTAATCGTTCTTTTGCCCCACTGCCGTCTTCTTACCCGAGCATCTGACGAAGTTGCGCTTCAACGGCGCCCCATTTGGGATGCGACGAGCTTGCTTCGCAAGCCGACGAACTTGCACACCATCTGACGAACATCCACATCCGACGAAGTGACGAAGTATGTGAGGGCTCCGATTATTCCATATGATATTATTCCATATGAGCGACTCGACTGTAGCGCTATGTTTCTGTTTTCAAGCATTTCTTGATCTTAAGTGTGGTTCTTTCCATCAAATCATGCTCTCCATGCCTCCGCAGTGCACTGCGCACCACCTCCAAAGTTAACTGTCCATTTGAGGTCCGGGTAAGTTCTCATCAGAACATGTTTGATTCTATTTCCCATTGCCACATTCCACTCAAGCCCCAAACCACTCACAGTCCCTGACACCCTGTCCATCATCTTGTCGCACATTGGCTGAGTGCCAATCTCAAACTTTGAACCACATGAACCACAAGACACGTCTCCGGTCTGAGGATATGACTTGGTGGATTGGTGCACAGTAAACTCGGTTTGTGTTTTGAGTTTAAGTGACTCGGAGGCCCATACCCTTTGAAGTTATACTGTATCGAAGAGAGAGACGTTAGGGGTCTCCTCTCCGACCAGGGCTTATTATAGCAACCAAAATAAAATGCAAGTAGACGGTTAGGACGCCGGGCCACCATTTGAAAGCATCCTTTAAAACCGTCTCATAGCCAGGGACATGGCTATTCATTCTTCCCACTGCGGGTGCCCCATTGTGCATCATGCTAAATCTTTATTGAACGGCTCATCTTGAATCTGTAGTTCACTTTCTTCCTACCCATTTCATTGAGTCAACCCAGGTCAACCCTCAAATGTCCTATCAATATCCACCATCCGCAAGGTCTTAAGCAAACTATCCGGTCACTGGATGCGTCGTACTTCCAGCCTTCCGTCCAAGCTTCCTGAGGTATCGCAGATGCTAACATTTTTTTCTCTGCTGGTCATGCATCATAGGCGCGATGGTATTCTACGGGGCACGGTATTCTTCAGGGCAACATCCTTTGCTTCGCGGACCATCTTGAGAGCCTTCCCCACCCGTTCGTCGCCGGCAGGGACGCACATTCTTCCGCGCCGCACACCGATAATAATAGGCTTTCATCTGCCATGGGTTAGCGCCCGTCTTGGTAAACTGCCTTTCGTATCAATGTCGCCTGTCCTCGCCTGTTCCCAATTCCCGCTATGACCTCACACAGCCGGTATCCAGGACGACTCGGCGCGCTTCCTGCCGACTTTCTTTTCGGGCTCCCCAGGAGTCGGCAGTATTTTCTCAGCTTTAGGTCACAAAGACCGGTTAATTTCGTTCATCCTGGATAACGAGGCTTTCCAAAACAAGGCGATGGCAGGATACGAGTCGGGCTTGGCTGTCTGACCCTCAAAATGGTTGGGCCCAAGCTCATTCGGTGCGTCTATCGGCAGGTCACGATTGAATCAAAACTCACCTCGCGACACCCATCTCTTGCCTTGCAGTAACTTTGCACCAGGACTGAGGCTGTAGTCAATGTCACTTGACGTTATATACAGGGATCCACTTCGGTAGGCGAGCTCCCAAAGAATGTGTTCGAAAGAGCTAACCGTCTGAGCCGAATATTCAAATGTCAGCTGTACAAATATTCCTCCATCCAAGAACAATACGATACTCAAAAGGATGCAACTGTCAATGGTGAGAATCGCCATTCGCCGCCCCCCACAGTTTGAACTGCTTAACTCACAAGCGTCAAGTACGCTGCCAAGATGAAGCCTACGTTGTCAATTAGGCACTGTCGGCTACGCCGGCATCCTGAGCTTCGACAATACTAGCCTTGAATAGACAGCGACGTGACAGATCTGTTGGGATGCGGCGAAACGCGGGTGTCTCTTCCACATCCGTCGCCCTCCGTCCCATAGACTGGCCCAGCCCTTGAAGCCAATGACCACCGAATTCTCCAATTGATGATTTTCACTCGCCCAAATTCTGTGTTTGCTGGGATGACTCTTCGAATCTGGCACCTGCAACTTTACATCGACTCATCCCACATCATGAATATTTATCACTTCACGTATGGCGCCCAGACCTTCAATTGACATGCTCAGCATTAGGTCGGGGTCTAACGCTACCGAGACTGCGACCGCGTGTATCTATCACAATTGACAGACTGACAATAATCTGGATGGGCGGGTTGGCTGTCGCATCAAGACACCGTCACACTTATTGCGCCTCAAGGTCGCTACTTGCAGCGACAGTGATCCCTGGCCTTTCTTCTTCTCCCATTCCCCTCACTATGAGGCTAGCGCTCTACTTTCGTTTCTTCGGTGGTTTCGCCTCACTTTCTTTTGTTTCTGGCCTGCGCAATGTCACTTTGGATGATAACGACCCCGCGATTGTCTACTCCGTCGGGTGGAACGAGTCGACGGCAAATAATCCCTTCGATTTCGGTGGATCCCTTCATTTCAGTAACAATTCGACGGCCTCCGCATCTGTCACATTCCGAGGTGAGTAATCCCCTGGGACATTTGTCTTGTTCGCTCAACCCCTAAAGGTGTGGCTGTATATTTGACCTCCCCGTTCTGGTCGTCCGGTGTTGCTGCACAGGTGGTTCTCGACGGCCAGGGGCCGTTCGCAATCGACTTGAAGGATTATAGAGTGCCGGCGGAGCGTGGGTTGGGGCGGGAGACTATCCGGTCCCAGATTGTATGGAGCGCCACCGATCTCCCTGATACCAACCATACCATGGTAATTTCAGTGCCTCCAGGTGTGGAGTATGTTGTTCTAGATGGGCTGATGTACGTGTCTCGTGCATTTGGATAAAACTTCCTTCCTCATTCATTTACGCCGTACTAGATATTCTACCTCAGAGGCAAATAATGCGAAGTCCGTACCGCTATCAGACACCAGCACGGTCGTCGATTTCCATGCAACGACAACGACGCCCCAAACCACTTCATCTTCCACTCCCTTTCCTTCACCTTCTTCCTCTCCATCATTTTCGACCATTCGGTCCACTACATCTTCATTATCGACGGTAGCCTCATTTTCCAACTCCCCATACTCTTCTCCAGCTCATCCCGCTCCCCAATTCACCGCAAACAACCCAGTAAATGTTGCCAGCGCTCCGCCTACATCTGCCTCTATTGTGGATGTAACTGCGACGCCAGCGGTGAACGCCCCCTCAACGAACGTGAAGCGCAACATCGTCGTCGGAAGCCTCTTTGTCGCTGCGATGCTGATATTGGTGGTGATAGTGCTCCTTACATGTGTTCGTCGGCGGCGCGTTCGCCAGCGCAAACAGCAGGAATCGTACACGTGGAGTCAGAAGTTCAGCCCGCCCACCGCCCATGCCTCCCGAATCGCATCGAAAACGCCGCCTTCACGGTCTGGTTCACCGTTCACCTACGAACACTCGCCTGTATCTGCAGTTCCTTTACTCCCTCCCGTGGTTCCAGCTGCTCGGCGCGTTCCACGTTCGCCGCTGGCAACTGCGCCGCCCATCCTGCCGCCCACGCCGTCCCCTCAGGCGGCGGAATTCCCCATGCCTCCGGCCGTCTACACCACTCATCCCTTCTCGCCAGCTCCGACGACCCCGCTACCGCTGACGCCACTACCGCTGACTCCGCTTCCACCCGCGACTCCCGGGACGCCGTGGTCCATGCATAAGTCCCACCGTTTTTCCGCCTCCTCCATGGACTCTTATGAGTCGTCTTCGGTGGAGTCTGGGGTTGGCTATGGCTGGACTACGCCGTCGCTCGTGGGTATTCACCCATTCTCGGCTCCATCAGAGCCGGAACCTAGTGCCGGTGGATCTTCGGCTGGGGTGAATGGTACGATTGCACCTCCGATGACGCTAGCGCCCAAGCTGAACGAAAAGTCGGCTGAGGCGCGCTTCCGCACGCCGGAGGAGCAGCGTAGATCGGCAGCCCCAGCGTACAGAGAGAAGGATGCCGCACAGCTCTTCGGAAGAGGGAGGGCACGCGCCGGAACTCAGACATCGGAGACAGCGCCGCCTGTCTATGAGCCATAGTTCTGTCGAGTACGGCCAAGAAGCTTTGTTCTGCGTAATTTATAATGTTGTAGATCACACACCTTCCAGGGAATGCTCACGAACTTGAAGGCGATTGGGGTGGCCCAGATTTGTCTCGGATTCTGGCGTTTAATCCGAGGTCTGCATCCTACTCTGCAGTTCTGCGCTGCGGAAAACCATCAACATCTAAATCAGGAATCCATGCCTGTTGTCGAATACTAAACCAAACAAACTAAGACTGTGCGCGTGGAAACTGCTCAGTGTTCACTCGCGCTTGTGAAACTTCACCTGCTTCTATTTCCGTTGCTGAGAACTGGAAGAAGCAGCTGGGCTGGGGATTCATCATTCGGCGATACAGTTGAACCCGTCACTGAGATACTTCGTAATTCAGGCACGCTTCCTGAGTTAGACTAGAAATAGAAACTACTGAATGATGGTTCGCTTCGCATGGGAGCAGTTGAAGTGGGATATAGTCATCAGCTGTGTGGTAGGGGAACAGAATGCGGTGTGCGCAGGAAACTGTATCTTGACGATGGAGGCGAGAGATGGAACCAAAATAAAACGAGGATCCAACATCCCGAGAAATCAGATCGCAACCTCTGGAACGTCTCGCCGTCATTGTATCTGAAACCGCCCGAGGGACATACGCCTCCGTGGCCCATCTATCTCTCCAGTTTATTCATCTCGCGACTGAATGCCTGTTATAGAACATTTCGCGGTTTGGACGCTGTCCATCAAGGAACGAATCGAATCAGCAGCCAACCACTATAATTTCCAACGAATGATCGGATACCAGTTCAACTTTCGATCTCTTTGACTGGCCCCGGTGCACTGACGAGAGACAAAAAAAAAAACAAGATATTGAATGGCAACGATTTTTTCCGAAATTCCTTGGTGCAAACGCCTGACTAAGCCAGGCGTGTATAAGTAAGTTGGCCAAGCGCTGTGGGCATCCCGTTAATCACTGACATACATGGGTTGCTGCGTGTGCGCACAGCTTCGCGTGGGATGAGTCTATTCTGTTTAGTTGGATTATTTCGATTCTCGAGTTTCAACTGGCAGACGAGCGGTTTCTATCGTAACGAGTTGGCCGTAAATTTGAAGCAAATCTACCAACCGGGTGCTGTTCTTCCTGACATTTTTGTTGTGTTTTTCCGAGGCTGTTCAACGACTATAGCGGAAGAGTCGCAGATTTCGTATTTCTACTCCTAACTTATAAGTAAAGCCCCATCGTAGGTGACTTGATGCCGAGATCTCAAGACCGGTGGGGGGCGTTAAACCATTTGTGCACTGGAGACGGGCATAGCAGATTCCATGGGCGTCAAGTTTAGGAGGGGATTTGGTAAGGGTGGAGCACACTCTGCGCCAAAGTTACCACTTCTCCCGTTGACTTCTTCTGATACATGGCCCGCTCTGCCGTGAAGGCAAATTCAACCAGGCTGCAAAGCGGATAGGATTGAATCCGAAGACTCGTATTATGAGGATATATTTTATGGTACTATACGACCCACAGTACATATGCCCTATCATCCAGAGGACCCAACGTATATTAATACCTTAGAAACTCTCAATATCGCATATCTTTGATGCCTTCTGCCGATCTTTCCAGCGTGATAGGGGAAACGGATGGAAACAGTCATCACTTGTTCGATTCGGAAGCTAACGTGATTTGAACGGGTCAAGTCGAACCTCAAGCGTCTTCGATTCAAGCTCGAATATAAAATGATCCGGGCCGACGGACCTAAGGATCCTCGGATGCACATCTGAGCATTAGGACTGTCCGTCGAAGAACTGCGGCGCGATGGTTGGTTTCTGCCCGACTCCTCTTGTGCGTGTCTTGCTAACTTCAAGTTTTTTGCACCCAGATCCATCCCTAGAATTCTGAGAAAATCTATATGTGTGCCGAAAGGCATACCATGAGTTGAATATGGTTTGAAAAGCTGTGGGCTTTCCGGGCTCTGCACGAGCCCTTCCCATTATCCGATGAGCATGCAGATCAAACTCACCAGATTATCTGATAGGCTCCAATGCCCCGGTCAGCCGCTACTACTCAAGCTAATCAAGAAAGGTTCTTAATTCAATTGCGGTCCGGCAATAGACGCCGCATTGGGCTCATAGAAACATAGGAGATCATCAAAATCGCACTAAGAACAAAATTTAGTGTGTTCGTTCCATTTTGATCCATCCGTTTAGAATTTCCGCAGACAACGAGAAATTAGAATACACTTGCCGGCATTTTTCGGGGACATCAAGGCCAGGATGGAACATTCAAGGAGTTCGGCTTTTCGGTACTGGGCTAGACTGATTCCTCCATTTTGATCACGCCAATGGGACCCACAGACGAAATTAAGCAATAATCCCGAAGCAAACTGCATGTGTTGGACTAGTACTTCCGAATCGGCACTAATTGACACCGTGTAATTTAATTATCCGGGCCCGAGCACCTCGTTTCTGGAAGTGAGCTGGCTGAACGGGGTTCAATACATTCAAACAGAGAGCCCGTCCGGGAAATCTCCTCCGCTGGAACAACATAAGTCCGCGGAATTAGACATGGCCGACTCTCAATATCGCCCAGTTGACCCGCCACCATTTCAGTTCGGGCTAGAGAGTATTAGCGCAAGAAACACCACAGAAGTTTGTTTTTCGCCATCACTTCCCCTTCTAATAGTAGAAGGGCGGCGTCCCACACGGCGGGAATGATACGTTCTCCGACCCATTACTGTGGTGTCGCTGCGCCCACCGGCAGCAGCCGACATGATGCGAGCCCGCTCTGAGACGTGAGCCAGCAACTGCAGGCTCGGTACGCCGTGAAAGAATGCACAGCAGGCGGATAGTTTGGAAGCCGACCCACGGCGTTTGGGCCTGCGACACGTTGAAAAATGGTCTCTGTCCTAGACTGAGAGAGCCGTCCTAAACGAACATGGAATCCCGGGAGTGGCCATCTGACGAAAACTTGAACATATTATAACTGACTTGTGAGTTAAAAGGTCTATCCACTTCGGAAATGCGACCATGCCATGTCCGTGTAACTAGATACTGCGGCCGAAACCGGCAGATAGATACGAGTAACCCTGGCTGACGGATCGGAAGAACATCTGATGATACCCGTTCTAGCTTCGGCGCCTCCCACAGACTGAAAATGGAACGTCCCCAAATTGTCTCTCGAGCTGTCTTCAGATGTCGGGGTTAAGATCCTAACAATGTGATGGGTTCAGACTGAACAGAGAATTGAACCGAGTTTTCGGGAGGTTGATGAACCGGGAGAGTTGTCTCAATCAATACCATTGCCCGTACGTACATTCAATTAACTCCAACCCGGCTCTTTCCGAAAACGGGAATGCTGACTACCTATGATAAAGTCTCAGCACAGGAAGCCGCAAATCTTTGTTTGTTCGAAACCAAGTTCAGCGCGAATCAGGGTAGGAAAACAACTACATGGATATTTGGCAGAATGGCTCGAATTATTTATATTCATGTTTCGGCATCTCTTCGGTTTAATCCTCGCTGCCGTGCTGGGTGCTATTCAAATTTCTATTGTGGGAATCGTACCTTAACGTGGAGCCACATCAAACCGGCATGTCGGTCCACCAACGCAGAGCAAGCCAAAAAAAAAAAAGAGGGTTGTGATTGATCAGATGTGAAAGCAGATAGAATCAGACGCACCGGGTCGGTGGAGTTCCGAACAGCCGGGCCGCGAATCCAAACTGAGACCTGTTCCAATGTTCTTCTGTCGCGCATGGAATCCGCGTATTCAGACGAGCTACAAACTTCGGAGCTCGATTAACTAGTTTCTCATCCCGAATGTTCTCTAGTACTTATAGTCTACTTTCCATCCATATCGCATCAGAAACGGAACCCTCTGATGTGTAAGTTTGTATATACCACGTCAATGTCTGATATACGGGACTGCATGACATTACTCACGGCCGGCGACAGATGATCGGGATAACGGGCTGCCCTTGCTGCGGAAACTCAACACACATACGAATGCGGAAATGAATACCGGTTCGTCAGGTCCTATCGGGCTCGGCAGCAATGCATTACCAACCATGACATACAACGCGTTGCTCCCAGTGATAGCCCTAAGGCCTTAGAAATCAACCTCCAGAATTTCTAAGGCCTTAGGGCTTAGGTTAAGGCTATAGGCCTTAGGTGGTCTTAGGCCTTAATTTCCTAAAAGGGAAGGTGCTTCCCAGCTCTAGGCACATTAGCTACCTTGACTCCCACTGTCTCCCAGCACTGTGGATATGCTTCTTCTGTCTCTATTGCCTCTAGGTGTATGTCGAAAGCACTCTTGGTGTCCTTGACATCAGGAAAATCCAAAGTTGCCCCATAGACGAAAGGGCAACTATGGGGGCCTATGGGGTGCTATGAGTGTCTATGAGATACCCCGAGCACTATAGTGGGCTATGGTGAGCTATGATGAGCTATAATGAGCTATGAACATCAGAGGGATCTATGGGAGTCTATGAAAGTGTCTTGGGTTGTTATGTTGATCTATGGTGAACTATGCCAGTCCATCAATTTTTTATTGCCTACTATCATGGTCTATGAGTATCTGTAGCTTTTAATGTAGTTAATCTTATCATCACTTATGAGATAACTCAACTCAACTGGGTTGAACACGATTTGCCAACCTTGCATATTCAGACCTGATTAGGAGGATCCAATTCCTGAGAAGGCACTGCTTCCAGGAAAGTATCTCACAATTCATGGTTGAACAAAGCTAGTTCTTGAAAATAATGTTAATGAGTCTTGTAGCTCTCATTCGGCTCTATAAGTTTCATTTTGGGTCTATTTTTAGATTGGTGACCTGCAAGGATGGGTTTACATCAACCACAATGATGGTTTATGGTTTATGTTGCCTACCACTAATTTAAAGAATAGTTGAGATGAGTGAGGACCTCAATGGTGCTGGGAGGCAGAACAACTGTAGTATCACATAAAGCACCACAACTTTCTATGGTTACTTTAGTGTAGAGGTTATTTTGTCGCTTTAAGATTTTCTTAGTTCGCGCGAGGGTCCAGAGTTCAATTCCCCGTACTAGCATTTATTTACAATACTCAAGTTGCATTTACAACATAAGATAAATCGGACTTCCTTTAATTAGATCTAATATCATTAGAAACAATACGTCAACAGGGTAGTAGGGTGAACAAAAAAAAATTACTTTTTGGCTGAAATATGGGTGCTGTGAGCCTTATGGCTATGGCTACTATGGCTACTATGATAGACAACATGAGAGCTATGGGGGTCTATGGGTGTCTATAGATTTGACCCCCCCCCTCCCACCTTTCTATAAAGTTGGCCCATCTGCTATGGCCACTATGGCTTCTATGTGGTGCTATCTAGAGCTATGCGGCAACTTTGTGTTTTCCTGATGTTGTGGCCAGATTAAGTGGTATGACCGCTAATTCAGCATAAAAATTAATTTAAATTGAATAAAAACCATTGGCACACGTGATGCCTAAGGCCTTAGATGAAAACTGGGCCTCAACCTAGGGCTTAACCTAAGACCTTATTTAAGGCCTAAGGCCTTAGGTTCAAGCTAAGGCCTTGGGTCTTAGGGCCAACACTGGTTGCTCCAACCGAGAATTTTGTTGCTGGCCAGAACTGCGATAGATTGAATTGCTCAATAATAATGCAACAAACGTGAAGTTGGGATCCGCGTGATGCCGTCGGTGGCTGCGCTAGCATCATGGCCCTGAAGCTGATTTGAAGAACCATTGCCTTGGTTCGCCAAATGATATCAGATGGTCCCATGATGGCCATCTGATACCGGAGATAGCCTGAACTGGTTCGGTTCGACCTGGGCAGCCAATTGCGAAGGGCCTAGGCCTGCTTCTGACTGCGTACCGTTGATATGGGTGCTTCGGTTCCTCCCATTCTCCACCCGCCGATAGATTTGGGGACGGGTAACCGTGCAAGCCGGCAACACGATTATGAGGTAAAGTTCTTGCCTCTAGTACCGACAATCGTTGGAACATGTTGCCTGACAGCAATCAAAGTCCAAATTCCGAGCAGTAATAATGGCGACACGCCGCGTCCACGCGCCACTAAATGTACCTCGCTCCGGTCCCAAACCGGTTCCTTGCGTACGGCGCGGTTCCAAACGAATTACTTCCGGACAGAATCCCACACCGAGCTTCTGTGGTTCTGATTTCTCAGCGTCTGTGCTATTGAACTGGAGACCTCTGCCGGACGTCGAAGCGCCGGACAGTAGTCAAAAGCCCGCAGGTAATGATGGCTGAAGTCTAAGTGGTCGAAGAGCAATTATACCGCGTATATTGAGAACCTTCCTGATGAGAGTTGTTTATTACGTTTAGGATTCTAGGTGGGAGGAATATCTACCGGGAATGCGAAAGAGAGGGAAACCACAAGAGTCCAGAAGATTAACCTCGATCAGCTCAGAGCCAAGTGGGAGCAGATGGGATGAGGCTATCAGGAGATGTAATCAGGATTAACATCCTTGAACGCGTCGGATCCAGTTTGCGCGAATTCTGAGTCTGTAATCAGGTCAGATGGGTTCGGATGCGAGGTGATTAAACCAGGAATCGCCCAACTTTGAAGTAACGAAGCAAGTGCTGGGTTGCCAGACCGTGTCGAATTGAATGCAGGTATTGTGCGGAAATAACGTTCGTAATTTCAACAGTAGATTCGCTGCGAGATGGATCTCAACTCACCGATGGGTAGGTACCTAGACTTGGCTGGTGTGTTCTCGTTTTTCGACATCCACCTACCTTGGGCTCCATCCAAACATGTCGAACACCATTCCACCCCCCACGTTGTGTGAAAGCAGATCGGTAAGACTTTCCCGTGTTATAATTGATGTACAGCAGAGACCTTTGCCAGAGTTGCCTGTCTGTCAGATCTGTATCAACTGCGGCGGTTTGATGTATTCAAATACGTGCGCTTCCCATTTTTAAACGCGGGGGGTGCAAAATTGAAAACGTCTGATCTTTCTGCAAACGGATAGCTTAGCGCGTCAAATGACATACAAAGAATGTTCATGCGACGTACCGTCGGAGCCACATCGATCCACACCGCCGAGAAGTGGAGTAATTTCAGAATACCGACGGGAACATGCTCGTCAGCTACCATGTCGTCCATGAGCCGCCAGAACCGCATTGATTCGTATCGTCGTTCACAGTCCAGTGCTTGACAAATTCTCCCTGGGAATCGGCGTGTCCGTTCTATTGGGACGCCGCCGGTCAGTCGCAGAACTAATTCAAGACGCCTGGAGGGTTATACCGTTTGAGCGCGTCGCACATATTGAGTACGGCTCCTGCGGCACCGCCGGTTATCTGAACCCCGACCTAAAACCATGAAACGATTGAATGTATGTGTCTTTGCAACTTCGCTGGTATGCGCGCACAAGTATGCTTTTCAGAATTCCCCAATTACCTGGTGAGCCGGCTTGTGTTTAAAACGCCAGACGATGTCAATGCGACGCCAGCGGTGAGAATGGAATGGAAGACACTCAACTATAAAACACTATCACAGATATGTCGACCCTGTCACCATCACCAAAGACACCAAGGAGTAAGATGCGAACCGGCTTGGGGGTAGAATTAGTACGCGCGCTCGCCTGTTAAACCCCAGGTAGTTCCTGCCGACCGGACGATTGGCAGCAGGCATGAACCAGATAGAAGACCTCGGTACTCAACTGAGGTAGTGATGTACTTGACTTTGAGAACATTCTGCCTGGCAGCGCCGAGTCGCCAGCAGACGCGAGCCAGAACATTTCACACATATGTAATATGTGCACGACGAGACAGATCCAATATGCTGCACAGAAGATGAGGATTGCAGTTACGCAAGTTAAAATTGCGGGGAGGCGATCGAACCGACCTGAAAGCAGAGTGGTTGGCATTCAGCAATTACAAGATTTCAATGGTTGGTAGAACGATCAGTACCCAGGTAGAAGGTGCCCAAAACAATATTATATTTGTGAGATCTTAGGGACAGAGAAGCACGCTCAGTGCAGAAAAGAAAGGCGGTGGGAGTCTTTCGCACCTAGACGAGGTACGCACGGTCCCGAGTGAACCTAGAATTTGTTACGCAACCCAGAAATCGGATATTGAGCACCATTTGAGCTCTGAGCTGATTGGTGACATGACAAGTTCGGATCGAGACTTTGAATTTCAATGCAGTTTCTGTCATTACAAGGGACATGCCTATCAGAGATCCCGGACAAGATCGTGAGCTAGTACCTGTGCATGTGTTGACTGTAGTATTACAGTTGAGGAGAGGAGGAGATCAATAGAGGTTTCTAAGCGTCCAGTGGTTACGGCGGGCGCTAGTGGAGGTCAAGATGGCACGGCTGACCAACAGAAATCTTTTGAGACTAGGTACGTGGGGTAGACGTAGCGGAAAATGCAACGCGCCGGCGGGTTATCGAATTGGTGTTGCCAGCGCTGGCTCGGAAGGCAGAACATACTGCCGGGAAGAGGGCTGGGTGGAGTAGAAGAATATGGTGGCCTGATACACTGAAACTGTACAAATGTGGTCGGAATTCGTGGGGGGCAGGTCGAGATTGGGCCAAGAATTGGAATTTGCCCGCAAGGACGATGAGCCGAGAGGTGTAAGACGAAAGAGCTACGGCGCGTATCCGCGTGCATTTGACCCTGTATTGACCTTGGCTGCACTAAGACAACAGAATCGTCGAGATCAAGTCGAGATAGAGGAACGCAAGAGGCAAGAGGCACGTGGATTGAGGATCGGCGTAATTATCGTTAGTGCTGCTTCTTATTTTTCGCCGACGGAAATATCCAACTGGAATACTTAGCTGAAAATATGCCAGTCGTCTTCACTCAGAGCTCAAGCGTTCTCGCAAATATCAAATGGATATTATTAGTGGAGTCCTTGGAGAAAATGCGGAGACTAACCACCATCCGTAAAAATCAGGGTGTACAGAAAACATCCTTTGGTCCTGTCTCGCCCTGTTTTCTGTGACGCGCCGGGCACGTGACGGCCCGCGGCTTCTTCCTTACGCTCACCTGCCTCTCCTGGCTAGACCTCGCCTTCCGATAGAAATTGTGGACCAAGTGTTCAGAGAATTTGACTCTCGAACTGATAAAGCCACCCTACATACTACTTAGCTGCGCGGTCGTATCGCACACCTGGCTGGCAGTGGCATTGAGCCGCTACATGATCATCTCGCTCCATCCTCAGGCTCTTCTCCTCTGTCTTCATCCAAAACACCATTGCTTCCACAAACGACAACCTGCTGAGAGCGTTTAAATTCCCCGACCATCCGACCCTACGTCCGTGACCTAGGTCTCAGCGTAGACCCCAAAGCTGAATGGACCTAGACCGAGTTTACCCAACTTTCTCGCGCAGTTTCCTGCATTGACCTCACCGTAAATCAAATCTCTCCTGCGCGCGACACGATCACGGTCTTTTCTTCCCCAGCAAACCCACTCTGGCCTGCCGTTTCTTGCTTCTGGATTTACTCGGATCGGGTGAACTCTTTGCTTGTAGGTGCTCTGCTTTTCATTCTTCACTGTGCTTTTTAAAATAGTCATGAATTATCCCTCAAGCCGTGGTATTGGGCCTCGCACGCGCTCCAACTCACTCCCAACCACTTCCGAACCCTTTGACATGCAGAATAACGCGTCGAAAGGCACATTGACACGTGTCTGGTACGTGTAAACCGTCTCAGCATCGTTTTTTTTTTGACTCATCCACACGCGCGTGACATCAGATATGGATGTTGCACCTCCGCGAGTGCTATATTTTGTTCTTCATACACGTCCTGTGTCTCCGCTGGGTCGCAAGCGACAATGACTCGATGCCATGACCCCCCCCCCAATCTCAATCCACGACGCCTACCCTCACCTATCGGGCTAGTGCTTCCGCTGCCGCATTCCCCGTACAGATTTAATTATGATGTCATCGTCGTCGACACTGAACCTACTTTTGCATCGCTTGTGCGATGCTCCATCTCCTGCCTCACCAACTCTCGAGGCCCGGCGGGAATATAGACGTATGTCACCGTGCTATGCTCACATAGCATAGATGAAGACAGTCAGTCTCTGGTTGTTTTGCTTACAATTCGTTAATCGATGTCACGGTATATACGTGTGAGGCTTCGAGCCCTGTTGGAGTGAAGCACATAAATCTTGAGAACTTAGTGATGAGGAAACAAGAGAGAACGGTAGAAAGATCTCATTGTTCAAGAGGGAAGTATTTCACCATAGTCTGCCTCTATGCAGGTTTATATAGGTAAAATATGAATCAGTGTGAATCAGTAGGAATCAGAAGGAGTCGGGAGTCGAGTGTACAGACTTCAAATGCTATACTGATAACTATCAAGTTCAACGAACTTACTAGTAAGGTGCTCTTTGTGTGATAATGACTTCACCATCAACGGGGTTGAAAGTGGTCACGACGTTGTGGAGGAAAACGTCGCCCCTACAGAGACAAAATCAGCTCATCGGAAAATTAAGCCATGGAGGACTACGCAACGCACAAAATGAATACATTCCCACCCTGGTCAGCCCCGCCATCCTGCGTCCCAGTAATGCAGACGGTGTTGTTGTTAGCATCCTTGCCCGTGGGGAGGATCTGATCCCGCTTGTCAATGGAAAATGATTTCCCACCAATGGTGACCGCAAAATCGGGTACCGTGGCGTTGCATGCGATAGTGTACAGGCCGGTATCCGGATTCACTACCGCGGGAGGGGAGAATTTAGCGGCGTATGCGGCAGCGACGGGAGAGGGAAAGAAGTTGACCGTCGTGCCCGTGTCGAGGACGGTGTTGTTGTTCGCGGTGACTACCTTGTCGCTGCCGGGGAAAGTGTACGAGTCGACGTCGACGGTGTAGAAGACGGTTTGGGGTCGTCGAGAATCCCTGAATGGGGACTGTTACTGAGTTTTTCATCAGGGAAAACCTCCTCGCAAATTTTCCGATATTTTTACTCAAAATATGTTTTCACCGAAAAACTTCTGGAAACTTCGGGTATTTTGAACAATTTCCGCAAAATGTTGCACAGAATGACTGAGAATTATATGTCCTGGCAAGAAATTCCTTACATTTATGGCAACTATGAAGCAGAAACTCACCCCTTTAATGAACTTCTGCTGCGCCATACATACACAAGATGCCGAAACAAAACAAAAAAGTCACCTCCAGGACTCGACATTGCATGATAAAACTTTACTCCAGAGCCCCAAACAACATTTATCCGCCCCCGGTAACTTGACATTGTTACCCCTGCTCAATTTGAGACCAATGCGCCGGAGTGAAAATTTGGGTGGATACGAAGTTCAAGTCATTCAGAGTCCGACGTCAATCAATCTGTCAAACACAGCCCATTTTCTTTGACGTGGCTGCCACGACGATGGACATCTCTTTCTTCCTTTCCCCCACCATCTCCCTCAGCCATCCGCCATTCCGCATCCCCAACTGTCCCAACTCCCGACACAGAAGCCCTCCATTCTCATGCCATCATCGGACCACACACCGGCCCTCCCTTCCCGCCCTCTAGCCCAACGCATCGCCACGTCACTGAGACTGCTGGAGTCGGCAATGTGAATCAAACCCATCTCCCAAGCCTTTCCTTGCTCTCAGTACTGTCCCCCCTCCAACTCTTTATCTCTGCACCTTTGTCTTTTACGCAACTGGCCGTCGAGGGTGTCGACCTTTCTCCAACGGCCACAATTGCCCGTGAATCTCACGCCTTCAACCATTTCCCACACCTTCAAGATCTGTGTCAATCTGCCGAGCTGGCCGCCGCCCTCGAGTCTCATGCCGCAAGTCATCAAGCTTCAATTGATCATGAACCTTGACCTGCGCAACATCGCCGTTACTCTGTTGCTCTGCCTCCTCATATCTCATTCAATATTCCTCAACTCATGCTCCTGCTCCTCTGTCTTCGAAATTCCTCAAGCTACCCCATCAAGAGTCCACTTCTCAGACTTCGAACGAACACTCGCTACGACTCAAGATGCCATGGCGAAGACTGGATGTCGGCGGCATTGGGTAACAGCTAATATATCCTCGAGACGTAGCATACATGTATATTTTAGATGTATATAGATTTGAATGACATTGCTTTATGCTCTTCTTCATACTTGCTTCGCCCTTCTGAGTCTCTGCCTCCCCAACCCTACCAGAAACTGAGCAACCGTTGAAGTATTTTGTCCAACTTTGAGGTATTTTCGCCGGGGGTAACATATTCTGGCTCAATTTTCATATTCAAGAAACTGAAGATATTTGAACTATTTTCTGCAAAAATGTGCTAAAATTTCGTGGGGGGGTTTCCCTGATGTTGAGCACGGGGACGGGCGCGATGCCGCCGAAGGCGAGGAAGCCAAGATTGGGGTCGAACGTATCCTGCTCTTCCTGTTCGAAACTGCCACGATCCAGCGCGATGGAGAAGTCTGAACGCCAAATAGTATCAGCAGACAACGAGATCGCAACGAAGAACTGGAACGAACAGGGATTTTTCACTTTCTTCTGCTCAACTGCGGAGAGGAACAGCGGACTGTAAATGATTTGATTCGCCTTGGACGCTTTGCGGGGATCCGTAGTGTTGAAGACGGTCGTCCCACCGGGGAAGGAAAGGCCCTACATACCCCATAGGTAATTAAAACCGGAAAAGACGAATCGAATTGCCAGACTAACGATGATGCCTGAGTTAATACCGTCTCCGAGATATGCCGCGTGAGTGGGAATCGGGACTACCTTTTTCTTCACACAGAGACCGCCGATAGTCACGTTGTCCACTCCCACAGGGCCAAGCAAGACTTCGCCGTCGCTGTACGTGATGTTGAAGCTGGCGCCTGGGAAGGGCGCGAACGTCTTGGAAGCGTTGGGGTTGAAGCCCGGGGAGCCGAACGAACAGACATCTTGGGACTGCGGGTTCCCATCCAGATCAAAGCAGCTGAACCCTTGCTGCATGACCCAGGTATCTGAGCTGGAGAGGACGGAACGGAGAGAATTAGGATCACGACAGGTAACGCGTTATATACAGCTGCTCGAAAACACACCTTCCAGTGTCGACGCTGAGGCTAAACTTCTGCCCCCCGATCGTGACGTTCGTCAGGTACTCAAAGTCGGAGTCGGACCCGTCGAGGACGACCGTGTTGCCCGGGGACGATCGGCTCGAAGATGTATTCCTCCCGCGAAGCGCAGCAAGAGCGAGCCGTTTGGATTTTCTCCGGGGCGTCTTCGCGCCGAATGGAACAGAGCCGTCGGCTTGGGGAAACGTCACTGCCTCCGAGTCTGCGCGCGGCGTGAGAGAGCGTACGTGTCGCACGAAGTTAAAGTTGGAATTTTCCGCGTTTGCTGTGCCTGCGCGCACACTGAGAAGCGAGATGAAGGAAAGGATTGAGATGACGTCCCGGGCCATGATAATGAACGGAGAAGAACGCGTGCAGAGGGAACGAGGAGATTATGTCTTTTATACAGTCGCAGCGAAATTAGATGCACGTTTCCAAGAGGCCGTTGTATATGTTGAGCTGTAAGATCAAGGACATCGACAGCGGTCAAGAATATCGTGTACATATAATCAAAGATCCATCCGGGGTAGCGGGGTTCGGACATGTACCACGGGTCAAAGCAGGACCGCCTGGCCACGGATAAGATACGGAGCAGATCGTTGCTTGGAGGTATGGTCCAGATTTCCGAGGATTTTCAAGGGTTAGGGCCTGTGTATGTCCATTTCAACAGTTTTAAAATAATTAGGATTCAAAAGATAGACTGCAGAATCTTTGGACATGTTATCCGGCCACTAAATGGCCTCCGAAGGCGGACAGAACGGACTTGCGGCGTGGTTCGGCGTTGTCGCCCATGGCAACAATTACCCTGATTTATCGCAGGTTAGCATCCTCCGGAACCAAATTAGGGCTCCTGCGACGGCTAGTCTCGTGCACAGCCCCTCATGACATCCCATTCTGGGAACCCTGTTATGAGGATCTCCAGCCAAACGACCGTACAGGGATATTGCACACACTCTGTTGAGCGAAGAATCCACTCGTCAGGCGCGGTTGGATTTGGGACGGCTTTGAATCGTTGACCAAAAGCGCCCTTTCGCTGGCTCCAAGCGCACGATAATTGAACGCCACGCGGGGTTCGCGCCGGCTGTTCATCAAGAACGTCATATTGTGCAATCGCGCCGAAAACTACAAACCGGATATTATCAGCTAACTGCGACTCGGACAAGGAGGAGATAAAGGCGAAGCGCACATGCGACCGTGTCTCTGGCCAATCGTGGTACGCAGTACTCCCAGTCATGTGCACCTCATCTCGGATCTTCATGCGCGCGATCTCGGTGTCCACCTCGTCGAGCTCAAGATAGACGTTGTAAGCCCAGCCAAACGCGATCGTTCAAAGTGCACGAAGGTAGGCATTGTAAGGATTGGTCACATATCATCCCCGCGAAAGAGTCGTCATATGGCAGCTATGCGTGTCCAAGAGGAGGGACACAATGAACTTGGAGGTATTCTCGGTCAAAGGAAGGTCGATGCAAAGGACGGTGACGATGAAGACCTGCCATACACACCGAGTCTTAACTCCTAGTCGCGTAGTATCAAGGCATACCGCCTTGGACCATTTCTGTGAGCAAAGTGAAGATTCGAGAATAAAAGTTCGCCGTGAGTTTGGATATGTCGTGTCTTCAAGGTGCGCCGGCCCAGCTTTTCAGACCGCCGGTATACAATTTCAGCAAGTCGAGGCCGAAGCCTGAGAGAAAGTTGATATCAAGGCCAAATATAAGGATGTGGTGGTAGAGAATCTAAGGAGATCGGATCAAAAGCACAGCCACTCTGTCTTTCTTTTCTGACAACAACGCCGACGGCCAGCTTTCGCCCATTCAGTCCCTACCGTGGCGAATAGCTGGCACCTCTGATTGTCTAGTGGTTCTGCGAACTTCCTAATCCCTGTTGTCATCCTGCGGGACGCCACGCGCGCGTCTTGGTGTTTCGACATCATCAGGAAAAAACCTCCTTTCCTAATTTACGGTTATGTATATTCAGTGCCTACAACACCTTTGCTTACTGCTCTGAAAGCTCCTACCCATGTCATGTAAAGCACAAAATGGTTCATGTTGACTGTCGCCGTCCACCCTGTGTCCGCGATGTCGACACTCCCACTGTGCGTGAGAACCACCCCAGCGCCTGCGTCATGCGCAAAACAACCCCGCGGTCTTCCAGGGTCCACATCTGCAACGCACGGAGGTGACTCTAACAGATTTTCATATCAGTGAGCGCAGCTGTACTAACTCAATCGTACTAATAGCGATGATGATTCAGAAGTGGACTCGATAGCGATTCCAGTTGTTCATGTCTCCGTTGGTGTGGTACAGGAGCCCCACCATCTCAAGTCAAGTCTCGACTTGGTCGAGATGGTGTGCGACAGCGCCTGTGTTTCCGGGAGGTCGTTTCAATCATCCTTCAAATTTACTGCCGGTGTTGGGTACTAAGTGCGTCCCTTGCCGCTTCTATTGCTTGCATTAATGTCCTTTAGTCCGTCCTTTTTCCATTATCTGTATTATTGCCACGGAATCATCTGGTAATGTGTCTTGCAAGTGAATGCCCTATCCCTGTCTTTGTCTCGGGATCAACGGAATACTCCCTGGACCCCCACGCCGTCTTGAGTTTCTTCCTCTCACACCTCACTCTCTTCCCCCACAGGTTCTAACTGTTTCCCACCGGGGTGGGCTAGGCCCCCTAGAAAAAAATCAAAAATTGGTGCCCATATAGATCTCAATGAGGAAATGATATTTCGTCCATAAACTTTGGGTGTGCTCCCAACTGTTGACTTGCAATGGACACTTTGATTGTAATGGGGCTGCAACCAGGGCTGCAGGTTTGGGGGGGGGAAAAAGAGAAAAAATCAAACAAAAATACACAAAGTCACCAAACCTTTGGCCCTGGTTGCCCCGGTTGTAGGGCGGGGTATTTTTTGATGGTGTAATTTACAGCGCAAAAAGTACATGTAAATTACACGTAAATTACAAAGTTTACCAAGGCCCCCGCAGATTGGGTGTAAAGAATCGTAATTTTCTCAAATTTTGCCATGGCCTTCCTTACATTGTTTACCAATACTGTAGAATTTCATTCAATTCGGCGGTCACGCATCACGCACCCCCTGTGCCGCGATGAATTTTGGTCTCGGTCGCAGTGAAACAGTGCACTAGGGTGCGGCTGTGAAATCTAATGAAATCAACTAGAGAGTGAAGCGAGCTAGTCACTAATCACAATCCAACCAAAGTCAAAACAAAACACTAATCCGATCCTAATGCTCATGTGTGTGTGTTCGGGGAGGTAGGGTACGTATCACCCATCAAGAGGGTGTGCAATGGAGGAATAAGGCTTTGTTTCAATAGCAAACCATGCGGTCTGAGCACGGTTATGCAGGGGTAGCAGGGACTTCACACCAACAGTATATCAAGACTCAAGTAAACCCTTGACTTGTCCAAAGTCTTCAGTTTCCTTGTGAGCGTCAGACCCTAGCACTAACTGGCAGCTAGCCAAGAAGCAGAATAGGTAGGCAGACTTTCGGCGGATGGACACTTGACTCATAACTCTCTTGTGAGAATGGAGGCAATCAACAAGCAGGTGCAGTTACACAGATGGTGAGGGCAGGGCTAGTGTGCACACACTTACACTGCTGGCAGCCACTCTAGTTCGAGGTGTGAGTTTACGTTCTAAACTGGCTCTTCACAATTGAATTGTGTGAGACCTAAGTCTAGCAGGTCTCTTCACCAAGGTTGAATGCGTAACACTTATATCTGGGCAATGGTATTGTCCCGTCAATGTCCTGTGTCTTACAATCTTTATCTGTGTGTCTTCAAATCTCTGATATCTTTCCAAACAAGTCTAGAGTCTACTATATTGCCCGTATATCTGGGGGGATAGTTTACTGGCTAATACAGAGTACACAGCTGGCTTTTATACATTTCAGAGAGAAGTAAAGGAGATAGACGGAATGAATAGGAACAATAAAGGGTGGGAGCCCGAGTAGTGAATGGCCAATGGCATAGAAGGCATTCTCAACCATGGGTATTATGACCTGCTACTGGGGCTAGTCCGCATGTATTTCTCTAGCACACCATAAGGTGTGCTTAGTTGTCTTGGTTTCCATCTTTCTGACTGAGCAAGTCAGTCTTTTAGTCATTGCTGACTGGTTAAGTCAGTCTTAGTCAATTCCTATTCAACTTCTGTATCAGTCCTGTACCTCACAAGCTCAGTGGAACTCATAGCACATATCAAGCGGATTGACAATATAGCACGGCGCTATACTGGCAAACCAGTATAGTGACTAGTGGAATATAGCGCGGCGCTATTCTGTAGTGCCAATCCTCATCAATTATATCAGAAAATCCTTGATGCGAGGCCCGCATCTTTCTAACGGTCAGATCTGCCCGAGTAACCACAGTGATGGTTAACTCAATAACATGTCTTCATCCCAATCTAATCAGTTGGTCTTATACACAAAATGGTGTGGTGCTATATCCCTGCCGGCCCTAATGTGGTTGTACCAAGCCTGACTTCGTATATCTTGTTTTAATAGTCATCAGACTATTCAGAGGCCGTTGAAGCGGCAAGTCAATAATTCTGAGTAGTTCCCTGATGTTTCACCTCCAGCGCATAGGATAATGGTTTACCGCCACCATCTATAGCTCAGTGTAGAATATCATAGTCAGGACGTAACAGCCTTTTGGGCTGCCTTGTCAAGTCTACTCAATCCTTCATAGTTGATTTGTTACACTGACTTTCAGCCATCAATAGTGTAGCCTACCACCCCAGGGAGGGTGTACACTCATAATCTAATGCCTCACTTCTGCCCACTAATAGGTTCAAAATGAAATAAAAACTGGTGTTTTCATGCATGCCCCGAGCTCAAAAGTAGTATATTCGTCATGTATGCTCCGCTGATCATTAGAGGCCCAGAATTAATTTGTGAGAGCAGTTGTGCTGCCCAAGGTGAAATTAGTTGTGGGCCGTCACTCCAGAGCAAAAATAGGGCATAGGAGGAAAAAAAATGGCATTTTTAAGGATATGTCCGACTGAAATAGAGTAAAACAGCCGGCTCGAAAATTTCATAGAGTAAAACAGGGTCAAAATCGGGTGAAAAACGGTCGGAGTTCCAAAGGAGTGTCCGCGGGCCTGTCACAGTGCTACCGGCGCTATCATGTCTTGGCAACCCAAAGGGGCAGCTACTAAGAAAATTACGGTTTCCTGATGTAGGGTCCAGGGATGGCCTGAACAGACCGGAATGATCAAGGAATGACACTCTGAAGTGGCTTGGAGGTGCCTGACGGAGGGCGCCCAACTGAGCGGATTGAACATGCAGTCGAGTCGCAGAGGTTCGCCGTGATCCGCGGTGGTCGGAAGCCAATTAGGGCTGCTGCCCGTGACCGTCGCAACGGCTCAATGGCAGCCGTCAAAAGGTCTTGCAAAGGTGCTTTGAAACCACCCGTTTTAGCATTTTTTCTGTGTAAAGATGTGTATATCTACCAGGCTCACCCATTGGATGCCTCTCTTGTTTGCATTGAAGTGCTGTTGGTTAAAACAGGCAGAAGATTTCTTTGGTTGCGCTGCCCGGCAAACTCCGAGGTTGATTGCCGAAGTTCAACTACAAGTTTGAGGTGGTTGTTTCCCGGCAAACGACGAAGGGATGCTGAAATGGGTGGTAAACCATAAGATTAAGGGAATCCGAGCCGAAATTCGCCGGTGTATCCATGAAATTGAGGTGAAATAGCGAAATGAATCAACCACCCGTCGTTACGGCCGTAACGGCCGTCCCGTCACCCGTCCCGTCCCGTTGGAGCTGTGGAAACTAGAAAAACGGCTGCCAAATCGACGGCCGTTGCCGTTACGGTAACGGGCGGCAGCCCTAAAGCAACACCCCTTCGCCTCCCCCCCAATGACACATCACGTAATCTTGATGGCGCGTGGGTTCGAGTCCGGGCAGTGGGATTCTTTTTCACCCTGGATTTCCATGTTGTCTATGAGATGTTCTCCTTGTAAATGCAATGACAAATACCTCATAAATACTTCTTTCACAATAGATACCTTACCCTCACCCTCACTCTAACTCTAACCTCTAACCCTCTAACCCAAACCCCTAACCTCCTAAGTTCTAACCAGTACGCGATGCTGATACCTGGAGTTAGGGCAAGCACAGAGTTAGGGCGCGCGCGCTTGCCCTAACTCCTCGAAACGGGGGCGCAGGCATAGGGGGACACCAAAAAAAAAATGAAAGAAAAAAAACCACTCCTGAAAAGGTTTGAACACAAGAGACAACTAACATTACCTAAGATATCATCTGGCACATTAACCACTACGCCAAACCAACGATGAGGAAACGTGAAACATCTGCTCTCAGATCTGAGTATCGGACCGAGATTTCCTTTTTAGGGATGTCATTGGGGGGGAGGCGTGCGTCCGCCGCCCTAAAGCCAATCGGAAGCAGCAAGTGACGGAAGTAACCGTGACCGTCACGTCGGTGATTGCCGGAAACAGCCCCACCTTTCTCCTTGCCATCCACCATCGTTGTTGGTGCGCTCGACCCCGTTGTCCACGCTGTCTACCATTCTCTTCGGAAACAAGTAGCCCCCGTGCCACTCGCGCACCTTCGTACTTTTGCGGCGACATCTTCGCTCTATTTTTTGTCCAGGCGAAGGCAAGGCGAAGAAGATGTACGTGTCGTGCCAATGGCAGTGTATTGGCGTACTCAATATGCTACCCTGGTCCTTTCTCATGGAGGTGGTGCGGGATTTTTGGTTTCTTTTCAAGTTTGGGGCTCGGGGCGTGTTTGCAGAAGGATTGGGCTGTCTCATTCGATACTATCGGGATGTCTCGGAAACCTGGCCATCGCATCCTCGCACGAGCTTCAGCATAGATTATGAAATACGAGTCAGCCTTGCTTCTTGCTTTATGACAGATCCTTCAAAATTTTCTTTCGCTGACCACCCTTGTGCTCAACCTCGCTTACCGCGTCCTCCTCCTCAGCAAATCAACGGTGCTCACCATTTCTTGCTCACGTATTCTCTTCACCTGCAATTTCTTGGCTTCTTCATGTCCGTTATTATTTTTACTTTTTCGGTGGCACAAATCTACTCGCTCGTTTCGCCTTGTGGTCTGGAATCAACCCAGCGGGAAACTACATCCGCACTTTTCTTCTCGAATTGCCCTCGAAGGATCGGCGCACGCTACTTTTTTCCCGAGATGGCCGACTGGCCTGGAAAAATATTCGGGGAAGGTGATAGATCCAACATCTACCATTCAGCGGTACTTTCCAGCATCCTCCACCCACTGCGCACGTCGAGTCGGACTGCACCAGCGATACTGTTTGCTCCACATCCGCCGCTCCCTCTCTCAGCTACGGTGCTCGCTCCAGTGGACGCCGCCAGCGCAACCTGTCTCCGCGGCGTGAACTGAAACCCTCCTACCGAAAATACCAGCGGCAATCACTCGAGTCATCTGAATCGCCGTGAATACACGCCACCCTCAAGAATCGGGCGGTATCCGTTTTCTATTCCTTTCGTCCAACCGAGTTAATCGATTTTCTTTGTGGTCCCGCCCATTTCCGGTTTCCAAAGACTCTTCCTTTCCCTTCTTCTGCAACGCAAATTAATGCCCTAGAGCTACGCTCGTAATTGAACTTCAAGTTTGTGCACAATGACAAAATCAGTCAAACGCGACCTAACGGCCTGGCGATGGATGAAACATTACGAAGTTACGGCGTACATAGCACGACAAAAATATGCTCAGGCAAGAATCCTGGCTATAAATATCTCTAATTCCGGGGCATGATGCTTATATTCAAGGCACGTCTCCACCTTTATTTGAGGAGCACGCTGTATTTTCTTTCCGGTCCCTTCGGACATCAGGTTTCTTGTGCGCCAAGCATCCGTCTGACACACCTCCACCGGAATTTCTCAATGATAATATACATATCGACTGTAACGGGGCTAAAATTGTGCTATATGTGGCGCACCCCCATCCCGCGATCCAGCACAGAATAATGGTGCTTGAAACCGATCCGTCGGCTGCCGTCGGCCACCGGGCTAATGCCATGGCGCAACTTGAAACGGTCGAACAACGGCACGAGAACGGGTTTTTCACCTGATTCCGAATGGTTTTCGTGGATTCCTGTCAATCTACCTACCTACCTATGCTCCAGACAGGTGCATATGGTTTCAAGCACAGATCATCGGGGAGCAAAAAGCTAACGGTAAATCCATCTTCAACATCATACAGTCCGCGTTTATTCATTTTAATGGGGCAATGGGATCAAAATGGTGAAGACCAATGTTTTCGGCCTTGATCGGGGTCGGGCCTAGCGCTAATGGATTTTTTCCAGTCCTTCCGTTCCTGGATGTGTGTAGAAATCCTGAATACGTTTCGTGAAAGCAAGGTCTTGGTGTTAGACGACAGGACTCAAGTTCTGGTGTACAGTTTGGTGAGAGTTTTCCGATAGTTGCATCATATTGACTGAATGGTCTGCCGGACTCGCGAGTCAGGATCATGTTCACATGTTGCGGCTTTCCTATTCCCGACTTCGGTTTGAGATCCGAAAGATGCTGTGTGATAAAGAAGGTGAGCATATATAAAGGGTCCGTCGGCGTCGCAGATCCCAGATACAGCCATGTCTGCAAGTTTCGGACAATATCTCTTGTTCCTGCTGGGGTGTATGGCGGCCTCTCAGGCGCGAAATCACATGAACCCGTACATTAACCGGGATGTCGTCGTCATTGGAGGTGGCTCGTCCGGCACCTACACAGCATTCCGACTACAGCAGGAAGGCCACAGTGTTGCGTTTGCTCGAGAAAGGAAACAGACTGGGAGGGCATGTCAACACCTTTCATGTGCCCAACACCAACACGACCTTCGATGCCGGCGTAATCTTTTACCACAACATCAGCGTCGCAGCCAACTATTTCTCTGCGCTCGGTGTGGAGACCATTCCCCCGCCTTTGGGCGGCAGCGGCGTAGCTATGTACGCTAACCTCAATGGGGATGCCAAGGCGACGACGACGGTTCCACCCAGTATACCATGGGCGAACGCGACGGCCGTTTCCGCGGCTATAACAAAGTACCTCAGCCTCTACAATAATCAGTTTCCCTTCCTGGACGACGGGTTCAACCTGCCTGATCCCGTACCCGAAGATCTTCTGCTTTCGTGGGCCGATTTCATGGCCAAGTACGGCCTTGATGCGGCGGCTTTCAACGTGTACAACGTCAACCAGGGCGTCGGGAACGTGATGGCGCTCCCCGCGTTGTACTCGATGAAAGTGAGTTGCATGTTTTCCAGCCTTGAAATGTTTTGGTTTGACTGATTGGGCATGACATAGTACTTCTCCGCGCTCACCGCAGGAGGCTTCATGGGCGTGGGGCCCCCGCTCATCACGACAGCGGGCTTCAATAACCAGGGGATTTATGATAAGGCGCTCAGCAAACTAGGCGAGGGCGTCGGCGCCTTCTTGAACTCGACCATTACCAAAATTGCGCGGGACGAGCACGGCGTCTCCGTTGTGATGGAGACACCAGCCGGGGGCACGCAGACCGTGTGCGCGAAGCAGCTCGTACTAGCCATCCAGCCGGTCGTAGCGAATCTTCGGGCTATCGGCCTTGACCTGTCCACCGAGGAGGAGGAGCTATTCGGGCAGGCGAGCTACAGATACTACTTTGACGCCGTCATTCAGAACAGCGGCATCCCAGACAACGTCAGCCTGAGCAACGTCGACTTCTCACAGCCCGACGGCATCCCCACCGCGCACCAGATGGTGCTAGCCCTGGACGGAGGTGGTTTGGTCCCAGTGCCGGGGCTGCAAGCGCTGTACTACAGTAGCGGCCATAACATCACCGATGCGGACGCGCAGGCGGATATCCTGGCGACTCTGGCGCGGTATCGCGGGGCGAATGGGCTTGAGGCGCCAGCGGGTGAGACGTTGTTTGCAGCCTTCCACAACCACGCGCCGTTCGAGCTCACTGTGCCCGTGGACGCGATCCGCAAGGGGTATTATAACAAGAGAAACACTCTACAGGGATGCCAAAATACGTGGTACACGGGGGCATCGTGGCAGGCGCATGACAGTACCCTTATTTGGAATTTTACGGAGACAGCGGTGCTGCCGAGGTTGTTGGCTGCCCTGTCTTGACGCATATCTTTAAATAATCTGTAATGATTGGAGTAGGAAATTATTTAAATTTGTATTGGATTTATTGTGATTTCGTATAGAATTTTCCGGTTCAGAATGGTCGGCACGGGTTCAAGTTACATATCTACGTGCCGATGTCCGCGTCGGGCCCCGCTCCTCTCCATTCCCTTGTCCTTCGGTAGACAGCAGCAGGCCGCGATATGCATGGAGCCAGTGTTCTGAGCTGGCTCAAGTCGCATGCCTGCTTGAGCTGTGAAGCTGAGGACGCGTTCCCCATTTTCCGTGCTCTCCGATGCTGTGGCTTCGCCGGAGACGCGTAGCGATTTTATTGCCGTATTCTTCATTTCCTGCTTCCCGCCGTTTGCGGTGAATGGCTAGTGATTGATGCTGTAGGACTGTTTTGGCGCTCCGATTTCGTCGTTCGCACTTGGGCGCCACTCTCGGGACGATACAGAAGAATGCCGTGTACCTGTTTCGTTTCTGTCCGTGTTTGTTTCTTGGGGGTAGCATCGCCTCAATATTTATACTCCGATAGCGCACTTAGGTGATAAGTGCATCCTTGAAATAGCTCAAGTGATCATATCTGAAACGAGCTCGCAGTAATTAACCCAGTTGTCTACTCCGTGAACCTCGCTAGTGTGTGTCAACGTCCTCCACGATAAGATAACGGTGCCACCGGAAATTGCCGAAACCCCTGTTTCTGCGGGATTTTTGGAATAGCAGGAAGAATGGGGGGAATATGTGTTTCTTTTTATGTTAGTATCCATCAAGGTACAGATCAGATGTTTGAAGCTTGAAAATGGGCCACTAACTGCAATACAGTCTGGGGGAGTGATGGATCACTTACTCTCCTGAGAACAACGCCATGATGCATCCAGAGCTCTCGCGAGAACAACGCCAGTGATGCATCACCGAGAACACTGATCTTTGGGTAGCTGGGCCATGTGCCTCCATCAATTTTGTAGGTAGGGGCGAGCTCGTCGTTGACAACGGTGTCCAGGATGTTTCTAGTTGTTTGCCAACCTCGTTAAGGGCGGGCTGATTAATATCCCAATGAAGCAATTGGAGCCAAAATGACCGAGCGCGACACTTGTGACACCGGGCGCAGTTCTACCCAAATTACACTGAAAATTCAGGTACAAGTGAGCATTAACCGTACCTAGGGATTTATTACAAATGGGGCACAACATGAAGCAGCCAATCATTAATATTTGAATTTTATCTGTTGTACATTCCACAGCCTGGCAGACTCTACTCCCCCCTCCCCCCCACAGCGCCGCAATATGTAGCACCTGGTTGCTCTATCAATGCACTACATGCAGCAGAGACCCGTGTCTCGTCTGCTTGCCGCTTCCCTCACAACACAGCGTGCACCCTCTACGCGCTCGTAGAAAAGCTCCACAAGTGTTCGTATCACGCATCATGCGCTGGGAGCATTTCTAATCACCCCATGTTGCACCACTGGCCTACGCTGGGGGATACGCGCACGCAGTGCGGGGGGTAGTGGGACGAGGCGGACGATTTTAGTGGGAGTGGGACTCATCTAGTCCCACTCAAGTGGACATATTTGTGGGATTGGGTAATATTAGTGGGATTCAATGGTTCTCTGAAGTGGGATTGATCACAAATGGATCAAATAGTGGGATTGATGCACTTTTCGGAGTCGGTGGCTGACACATGCCGTATTGATCCTTATCTGGTCGTGCCTTTCATCACTCGGATCTCAAAATACGACTTCACGCTGAAACACCGTAACCAGAGCGCGCGACATCTAGTGCTATTTTGCAATTTCCTAGGACCAGTATTTATACAACGGGAAAGCACTAGCACTTCTGATGTGCTATTACTAGCGCTCAGGACTCTGGCTAGGTCATATAAAGGAGAACTGGAGTGAGCCCAAGCTGCTGGTTGTAGCATCAGATATGACTAGGGTGACGCGCTAGTACAATCTGGAGGCACAAGCCACGGGGAAATAACCATAAGCCTAAACAGGCAAGGTGCTAGCACCTAGGAAGCGAGACACAGGAGGGTGGAACTGCGAGGACGCTAGCAGGAGGTGCGAGCGGCAAGTCTGGAATCTGAAGGGTAGTAAACTATGCGCTAGCAGCCTTCTAGCAAGGGTGTTAGTATGCAGTACCCTACTAGTGACCGACCCGAGACCTGAAACACAGATGCGAGCACGTGACTGTCGACGCGGTCGCGAGTCACAAACAGAGACAAGTAGACAGTAGAGGAATAGCTAGCAGGCTATTGGTGCGGATGCGTGGGTCACCACATATGCAGTATCGGACAAACGTACTGCTAGCCGGTGCTCTGACCTGTGCTAGATGACTCCAGGCGGCGGATTCAACTCCGCTTTGTCAGGATAGCAATTCCAGCAGCTGATGGTGTTATATCCGTGTCGGAAATGGCCGGAAGGACGGAAGGCCGGAAGAACGGAAAGGGCCGGAAGTGATACCACGAAGGTGAGCGGGTACACCAACTAAGTTGGCTCAGAGACGGAGGAGACGGAATCAGACCACGGAGCGATGCGGAGGCAAAGCACGTTAATTTTCAACTAAAGATACAGTAGAACATAATACGTATTTATACTAAATACGGAGATAAGTCTAATGCGGAAAGAAGTATGTAAAAGACAATAAGTACAGAGAAAGACAATAAGAACAATAAGAGAGAAGCATAGTTGCATAAGTCATATGTTTGATTTGGGGAACGCTCAGAAGACCTTCATTGCGAAAACCCCAAGGGTTGTGCATCAACGGAACAAGCCGGAGCAACGGAAAGTTGGTTTGGCCGTAACGACTGTAAAGACGGCCGTAGCCGGAAAGGCCGTAAACGGCCGGAAAGGAACCGGAAAGTGCATGGTCGTAACAGATGGCAAGCTGAGGGATCACTCATGATACCCATAAATGGACGCTAGCAGATCAGTGTGGCTGTTCTGCTTGGCATAGACCCATCATAAAACCAAACGGCAGTCGTTTCATTGGCTGTTGTATCTATCACATCATTTTCACTCATTTATATTATTCATTCTATTTATCACATGTACCATGGACCTCAGTAGTATAAAGGGAGCACAGAGCAGGCTAGAACCTCAGATTATTACACCCTGGCTTTGTACGAAGTTGGTGCAGGTGGTCTCAGGTTGCTAGTGGAGATTGTACACACACTTCACAAGTAGTAGCTTTATTGGAATCAATACTGTTGACTCTGGACACGTCGAGATCTTAAGTTGAGGTTCCTGTGGTTGACTTGAGGAGTCTTCACGTATAAAACCAAGGGTGTTCTCTTCGAGAACCAGCTAGCAGTTGCGCTAGCAGCTTTGCCTTCACCCCGATATTGTCGTAGTGTGTTGGATCACCTGCTAGGTGATTGTGTGTTGACTCGAGCCCACTAAGAAGAAGACGGACTAGATGCCCCCACCTCTAGACCGACTGTAAATTGTCAGTTGCTTCGCCTTCACCCCGATATTGACGGAAGCGCTGTCGTAGTGTGTTGGGTCGCTAGCTGGACGCTTATAGTGTCTATTGCCAATACAAAGTGGAAATGTTCCTGTTCTTGGTTAAGGAATAGGTCAGCGGCTTAAGGACTGCCTTGTCGCTTGAGGATTGAAGTCCCCTTGTTGTTAGCCTCAATAGTCTTTGGGTACCCCATTGCGAGGATTTTCACAAACCTACATACTCTGCCCTGGTGCCCTCAATCTAGCGATCCAGCCACCTTGTATCCAACCCATAAACCCCTGCCCATCCCAGGTGCTAGCAGTATTGTTGTTGGCAGCTGCGTAGTGCTAGTGTGTTGTTGAACGGCTTTGTTGAAGTCTAGCAGTCGAATTGTGTTTGTTCCAAACCCGCTGGTCGCATACTACGGCCCGGACCCGAACTCACAAAGAGAAGCACTTACATCTTTGGAGGAATAGATTGTTGTAGTGGTGGTTTTGTGGTTGTTTTGTGCAAGCCCGAATCTAAGCTATTTCTAGTTGTATATCAAGTGCACCGTTTCAACGCCATAGAACCCTGACTGGCACCATTCAAATTTCCTTACTAGGCCTTCATGTTGCATTAATATTGAATTAATATCAACCATGAAACATGCTGCAGTCCAATGTGCTTCACGGCGTGTTTCCCTATCCGAGTATCTTGTCCTGCAATGACAGCAATGTTCAATTGTGCCGGCTTTCGAGTGCTTTTAATCTAAATAGGTGAGTGCTTCCAGCATGCACATACCATGTGTTTAGTCCGTCATGTTCAGTTGCTTTCGAAATCGTGGCTACTTCTCTTAGGGACAGCGGTCCGTACTTCCAGGATCCAGTATAAATACCTGTGAGTACAACGGGTAAGCCCTACAAATATTTCGTCTTCTGTGTCTCTACTCATCTTCAGTTCACCCTCTCTTCGCTTCACAACCAGGTACAAATGTATTTTCGTGATTTTCCTTCGTTGATTTATTGCCCAAGCATAGAGCTCTCACCATGTTCGAGGCAGCCGGAGATATTACAAGCAAAGAGATCAGGACATATAGATAATTTGTCAGTATTTCTCTTGCTTTGGGTTGCGATGGAGCCACTTACTCAACCAGGCCTTTCCATCTGCCCTCGGGGATCCCTTGCATGATCCCTTTTTCTTGGTTGAGAATGCCCCCGTGTGGATCACATCCCATGGATATCAACTTTATCTTCAGCATAACGATGCCGATGATTCACTCAGTATGTGGGACCCCCGAAAATGCCACAATGACTCAACTTCGGGCTTATTGGAACTGTGTACGTTGGAATCTTTGTTCAGGCTTCTGAATGGAAACTAACAGCTTGGAGAAGATATTGGGCGAAGTTTATCGTGGACATTTGTTCCTTGATCTCGACAACACCGATGCATGGATTAACTCTATTGTGTTTCAGGCCTACATGAACACGATTAATGGCACTTATGATGAGTACCGCACTCAAAACTCCACTCCCTTCAGCTCTCATGCTCCATCTCGCGCTGGATCTTCTTTAGGCTCTCGTGCTTCGTCCAGAGCCAGCTCGGTCTTCTCTCTGGCTGGATCGCGTCTCAGTAGCTGCGCTTCATTCATCCCTCCATCCCACTGATTGATGTGCTCAGGACCTATATAAGAAACACACAAATGACCCCACTTGGCTCGAGAGCGGCACAGAAACAGTCCAGAGACTGTTCCAACAACCAACAAACAAATCAAACGGCAATATATATGCACGTTTCCAGAGATCCCGACGAGTTACAGCCCCTAGTACAGGGCCTTGTAAAGGTTGTAGGGAGAGGTTTCGTATCTCAAAGAGACGGTAGAGCAAACTGCGTAGAACGTGTTTCTAGACACAGTGGAAACATTGTTTCCAAACAAAGTAGATTTATAGCTTCACAGTGTGTGTGTGTGTGTGTGTGTGTGTGTGTCCAAGCGACAGAGAAACATGTTTAAAGTAGTCCCGTAGACTCAAGTAGGGCCCCTAGTTTATAGGCCAAGAGCGTTCACAGAGTTTTCCCTAAAGAGGTACTTTCTCAGCAGCGCCAGCAGTCACGCTTCCAAAGTTTTCCCTAGACGGTACTTTCTGAAACCCGCTCCGCAAACAACAACAATAATGTTTCTTTCAACAGAGTCCCAGTTCAAACAGATTCACAGAGTTTCTAACAGTTTTCAGGCAGAGGCCAAGTGCGTTTCCAGAATAATATATGATTCAGAAACAATTAAGATTTCGACTAATAGTGCTACTCTATAAGAGTGTGTTCGCTGAAGATCCCAGATCAACCCAATGCGCAAGCGTATAGCTTACTAGTTCGGGGGAAGATGCTGTCTCCATCGTAGAAACACCCTCGGATACTTATACAACCACCAAGACACTGTTACAAAGCCCAAAACACAATCCCAATGAGTCAAAAGTCCATTTATCCGCCTCTTTAACCGTGTTTCCGTCGGTTGTCCTTCCGAGCGTTGCCTCCCATTGGTTCCCAACTGCGAGCACGCCATGTTCCCTTGCTAATTACGAGGCAGGAACCCGTCAGCAGCACCCCTGTATTATTCAGAGGGTGTGTCGATCACCGATAGATCGGCACTGCATCTCGTTCGACCTGTTTCTGCTTCATCTCAACTCTCCCCTGGGTTCCAAGTGCGGAACTTGATAATACTCCTTTGTAGGTCTCGGTAGATACCCGTTTCTCTAGGGTTTCCCAGAAAGGGTTCTTGAGAAAGAACCTTGGAACGCCTTTAGAGTTGTGATCCGGATCCTCAGAATAGCCAACGACCTGTTTCGGTGTATCCGCATTCAATGGAAACCAGCAACTCTGGCAACCGAAACACTTGTGACCAAGCGCGTCTCCCTTAGCGTCTCAACACAACACAACACAACACATTGCTAACTCCCGTTCCCTTGACCCGTTTCCGTTGCTTAAGTGGATGTTGGAAACAAGTCCAAAGAAGTTCCTTGACTTATTAATTGGCTACACATTTCCCTTACGGTTTTTCAGGGTGAGACTAGCCAATGGACGTTCTGATTCCTTAGAACGTCCACCCGTTTCTCTGTGGTCCACCCAACAGCTACCAGGAACCAGTACTGTTGCATAGAAACAACAGTTTCAGCAATGAGCACGATTAGAAACACGCAAAATTACATGTATCTAACCATGGCCCAATTACTGGCTTATCACCGCACCCCGTCTTCACGTGCTTCGAGCCCATGCGATAAGGATGTGATTGTGATTCCCGATTCCGACTCTGACATATTTCCGGTAACTGTTTCTGCTCCCCTTGTCGTTCCTAAAATCGGACCACTACCTGCTCCACCACTCTCAATCCCTCCTCCGATCGCTCTAACAGTGCAAAAGGGCGCAAAGGCAAACAGAAAGCAGCTTCGAGCAAGATTCAACTCACCCGTGAGGAAGTGGTGGACAAAATCATTGAACAGTCATCGACTCCCTCCACTTGGGCTGTGCCTCGTATCCCCACTGCATATCGCGTTGATCTATTACATGCATTGGATTTGCTCACTTTCAATGGTATTTCAACAAGCTTTTGTTGACCTGTCATTTTATTGAATCCATGGCAGTCATATAGATGAACTGCCTCGCGATATTCCAAGGACTGTGATTATGCGGCTCAAATTGATTATGAGCTTGGATACGCAGCATGAAATCGACGCCTGGCATGCCTTTTGTGCCGCTCAGGCACACAATGATATCAAAAGTATGTCTCTTCGATTTTCTGTAAACAAAATGACTCAATATGTGGAAAATTGGTATGCGCACAAACGAGCGAACCCATGGATTCTACCTTCAGTCAACAAATTTCTATCTGCTATCACTTACCTGATCTTATTTGCAATATCTGATCCTTTTCAGATCACAAGCACGTGATGATGCAATGGCCGCTGAACTGCTGCAAATTGAGCAGAAGGGTGTGATGCGGAATGATGGAATGGTGTTGGCGAACGTGAGAAGCTTTCAGCTCAGCGTAGGGTTTGGAGGATGCGGAAGTCCGCAGTTTGAACGGACCAGTTGACAAGCTTTGAGTCTCTCAAGGCGGAACGAACTGCAGGTATTGAGGAGAGCAAGGCCTCTCTTCAACGAAATAAAATCACCAAAAGACGAAATGAAGGTCGACAGTCATTGGTCTGATCTTCGAGAGGAGATAAATACATTGCGCCGAGAGATTTAAGAGAAGGATGCACGGTGGGCATGGAGGGTGTGTCAGAACGAAAATGACTCAGAGCTGGAGAGGATTCGAAAGGGACCATTGGCTGGTGTGAGGATCAATGGATGACGGCCTGCCGAGCACCGACTCGAGGCGGAACCTGGCCTTGGTATCTCTTTTTGTCGGCTTCCGGGGATGCCGCTGACTTCTTACCAGATACTGTATCTGAACCAGCCATCGAACCTCGTCAAATTTCAGTTGCATTTCAAGACATGTCCAGCAACAATGATCAGTTGAGCTTCAGGAAATGACCGCTGTGGCAGGGGCCGAGAGCCGGCGTGTGGAATAGCTCCGCATGCTCGGTTTCACGGCATCTGTCTTGGCAGGAAGATTGACAGCTCCTATGGCCGTTCTTTTACATTCTTCAATTTATTCACTTACTCTGTTTACAGCCTATGTTTCGCTCTAACCATACCTTCAGCTCCTTTTATATTTCATCCAGGATTCAATCTGAGCTCACAAAAGGCTCTAAAACTCGATCTTCTTGTTGGGACGGTTACGGTAACTTAATTCCTGCTGTCTGTCAATTTTACGTACCCTTCGTTGACGTTCTTTCGGGCGGTAAGCCACCTTGGGACTCACGGCTTGTAGGTCTCGCTCTCGGGGGTGTCTTACGGGGGACACTGGGCTGTTGGCGGGCAGTCCCTTCACCCGAGCAGCATACAGACTGAGCCATTGCTTCTGTAGCATACCGTGAGTTTGCGAGGTGGTAAGCCACTCGGATGCACGGCTTTTTGCCTTGACATGGGCATTACTTACGTTTTGTATTTACCGGCAGCCCTGAGGGTCCAAGAGAACGGACGCCTCAGGTGGAATCTCGTTACTCGGTCATGTAAACTCTCCGGACACGTGGAATGCATCAGGGAAAACCTCCCCAGATAATTTGTGATATTTTCTCTGAAAATTTTTTGTGGCCACCAAAATTTCGATAAATTTCGCAATTTTGGTCAACTTTGATAGCAATTTGCATAAAACATCGTGTATTTTCGAACATTTTGGTAGGCCCGATAATATTTTGGTCGTTTAATGGAAAGTTTTTGACCAAGTTGAAGCTATCTTGTCCCGAACAAAATATGTTTGTTGAGCAGTGAAACTTGTGCCTGAAAATTCAAGAGGGCCAAATGGAGGAATGAAAGCCACAGAAGTATGTTTGCACTCAATTCCCACCTAGGTATTAGGTAGTCTTTCCATGAGAGTTTAAACGGTGTAGGCACAAAAGTTCACAAGCTTGAAACATATGAGCGGTGACCCACTAAGACCCCAAGGTATACAGATGCCCACCCTAAACTGTACGGCACTTACGCGATCGGCACGCCATAGTTACGGACCACTTGTTCGGGAAGGCTGGTTGACTTTGATGTGACAGCAATACGTCCAAACAGCCCACCTTTCTTCCTTCCCCCCATCTCCCAGTCTTGCCGTCGCTCATCCTCCTCCTCCAGTGCCCCAATGTCTGCTGCGCTAGGCTATCACAAGGTCTCATCATCTATTTACACCCTTACAGCTTCTCTTTTCCAACAATACACCGACAGCACATCCCACCATGCAGGGCAATTGGTACGTCAGAGGATGTGCGCCGCCAGCATGCACAAGTGCGCTCCTCTACGCCGCCGATGGGGAGCGCTGACGTCTCTTCCTCCTTAGATACCCATCTCGGACATCCGTAGTATGTCGGAAGAAGTAGTGAGTCTCCCACCTCTTCATTAGAATTGTTGCTGACCTTTTTCTTGGATAGAGACCATCGACGACGTGGCATTTCGTGACCTGCGCCATACTGACACGTCTCTCAATTTCTTGTAACTGACGGACAGCGCACATTGTTGCCGGAATGCCGGATGGAGAAATGTTGGCATGTTCCATGACCTGTGCCGTACTGACATGTCTCCCAATTTCTTGTAGCTGATGGACAGCACGTATTGTCGCCGGAATGCCAGATGGAGGTATGTTGACACGTTTCCGTGACCTGCACCGTACTCACATTATCTTTCGTGCAGGTCTCGGATGCCCATTGTCTCGGTGGACGCAACCGAGAGAGGCGCTCACAGGGATTTATGTCGAATGGTATGGTAAGCAGTGCTTTATTTATAGTTACTATTGTTCTTTGTCCCTACCTTAGTTTACGTTGCTGCAATTTAATGTGTTGGCATTCATTATCATGGCACCTGAGACAAATCTGAACACATTATTCCAAGCAATTCTGCGGAAAATTGTACCAAACAGGAGCGTAAATATGAAGTACTTGTGCACACATTTCCAAGGAATCTAGGAATTTTTTTGAGGGGGATAAATATTTTCGAGAAAATTACGAAGTTGAAGGAACTGGTGGTATTTCTAGTCATTTTGTCCGAAAATTCGTGAAAATTTCTGAGAGGGGTTTCCCTGATGTGGACACCTTCTCCTTGGCTTCTTACCACCACCTCCCAGCTTCGCGGAAGGTCGAGCGTGTCGAATTCTCGTGCTATTCTAGTCTCCCGTCGTTCTCACAGAGTGTGCGGTGCACTCTGCTCCTTGGCTCTATCATAAACTCGTCCCTTGGCATCTCTACGGTCATCTGACCGTGTCTCTGCTCCTCCCGGCTCGTTCTTACGGATTTGGACTTCGCGTCGATCCACAAATAGGAATTAGACTTTGCGTCATTCCGTCTTACTCTTGACTTCGCGTCAGGATCCTTACTTACACCCTTACTCCGTTTTTATTGCATTTTTCCTACCTACCAGTCGGCACTATTTTTGTCCTTATCCTTTTTCTTCTGAACCTGCTACCGGGTATATTACCCTTCTTCACCGCTTTGTTCTGAAATGCTCCAGGTGATAATACCCAAGATGAAGCATCCACGGACCTGAATTTTGGCTCGCTCATGGTACCTGCAGCCAATAATGGTGACTTTGATAAATTTGAACGGGTCAAGAGTTAACTGTGAACAGTACTTTCCATGGAGTCCCATAATTCAACTCAAGGACTTCAAGCAATTTTTGGAACGGTGGATTTCAAGCTACCCTATACTCCAGAACAGGAAGGTTAGTTGAAGATATCGAGCCAGAAACAGACATTGACCTGTGATCAGAGTTGGCCAGTGGGTTCTATGATTCGATTGGAGGACTGGAATCTTCGATATCCAGTTGGGATAACACTCTCTCTGGTGAGCTATTTGATCCAACGATCGCCATTTGAAGCCTGAACCGAGCCACTAGCTAATTACGACTCAACTCTTATGTTTTCACCTTACCTCATGGACAGCACCGGATATCTAGGTTTGTCCCATTCATTTCGGAGTAGCTTCAACCTCTGAATTGTCAACAGATGACCCGATTCTCTTGAGCTCAACCTACCCAGCCCACAAAACTCGCATTGTTGGTACCTCATGAGATGTGCCGGAGTTCCCAGGGGATTTCAAGACTCAATTTGGCCCAGCAGCAGATGATGACCTTGGAAACTTACCTGTACTGCCCATGCCGTTGAAACAGTGCACTTCTTATATGACCAGGAATAGCTAATTGATAGGTATTGCAAACAAACACCCAAAACAACCAACCACAACCAATCTACCTCCAAAGATCCAAGTGCTTCTCTTTGTGAGTTCGGGTCCAGGCCATAGTATGCGACCAGCAGGTTTGAACAAACACAAGTTTGATTTATAGGCTTCTAACAACACACTCCTAGCAATATGCAACCGCCAGCAACAACACTGCTAGGAACCTAGGGATGGTCCGGGGGTGTGTTTATAGAGGGTGGATACAAGATGGCTGGACCGCTAGGTCGAGAACACCAGGGCAGAGGTTTGTAGGTTTATGAAAATCCTCGCCTTAGGCAACCTAAGGACTACTGAGGCTAACTCCAAATGACTCCAAGTCTCAAACGGCAAGACTCTCCTTGACCGCCGACCTATTCATTAACCAAGAACAGGAACCTTTCTGCTTTTATCGGTACTAGCTCACTACAAGCGTCCAGCTAGTGACCCAACACACTACGACAGAGCTTCCGTCTATATCGGGGTGAAGGCAAAGTAACTGACAAGTTATAGCCAAACTAGAGGTGGGGGCACCTAGTTTGTCTTCTTCTTAGTGGGCTCAAGTCAACACACAATCCACCTAGCAAGCGATCCAACACACTACGACAGAGCTTCCGTCTTGTCGGGGTGAAGGCAAAGTCACTAGCGCAAACTGCAGCTGGGTCTCGAAGAGAACACCCTTGTTTTATATGTGGAGGTCTAGGACCAACAACACGAGATCCTCAACTTAATCACTCGATGTTCCAGAGTCAAAAGTCTACTGATTCCAATATAAAGACTACTACAAGTGAAGTTCGGTGTCAACCTCCACTAGCAGCCTGAGATCACCAGCACCAGCTTCGTCCAAAGTCTGGGATGTAATGTTCTTAGACCCTAGTCTGTTCTGTGCTCCCTTTTATACTACTAGGTTCGGGTTCCATGTGAAAAGAGAGCTGAATAATACAATAAGCAATAATAGATGATGAGAAATACGGTCAGCCAATGAGATGACTGCCGTTTGGTTTTGGGACTGGTTTGGTATATGCCAGGTCAGCCTCACTGACCGGCTAGTGTTCAACCGTGGGTATATCACTTGATCCTCAGCCCTCCATCTATGCCGAGCACCACTTCCGGACCAACCAGCGATGTAGCCAGTGGTCTAGGTCATCTCTACTCTGTCAGAACATCGATCTATTACATCTAGACGACACAGTGTTGCGACCGACATCAAATGGTCATAGTTCGTTGGTCAGAACATCAATCAGCCCTCCAGTCATTGATACAGGCTGTACGATGGTCCCTAGCTCTGTTCCAATAGCCTGCTTGCTATTCCGTTTGCCCTAGCTGCCCAGATCGGGCACTAGCCTCGTGTTGCTTCATCTCTTATGTCATGGTATGCCTTTGTCAAAGCCCTAGCCGGTTGCTAGTCGGTTTTTTCCGCCTATTGCTGCCTAGTCGCTTATCTAGAGATTAGATAGTACCACCAGGTTCTGTGCCAAGCTTCCTAGCTCAAGGTGTTGCCCCTAGTTGTACCTCCATCGTAGATATCTGTCTGCTAGACCCTCGCTAGCTATGTTGCAAGTCATCTCTGGACTACTAGAGTCTCCTAGCTCATGTCTCATGAATGTATAGGCGGTGGTTTAATCCCTGGTTGTTTGTACACTCAGCTAGCCGCTAGCGTGTCACACTAGTGTAGCCTCATATTACAATCAGCAGTTAGGGCTTGCTCTGACTCTCCTTTATATCACCTAACAAGTGGTCTGCATACTAGCTAGGATGCTAGTAACAACAGAAGTGCTAGTTTCTTCCTGTTGCATAAATACTGGTCATAGGAAATCGCAAAATTAGCCCTAGATGCCATGCATTTATGTTACGCTGTTTCACCGTCTTCGCCGCTCCTCTACGAGCCATCTGTGATTTTCACAGATACCGAAACACTAGCTCCGAAGAAGCGGCCGAGGGCACCCGAAGTCAATGAAGCTTTAATCATTCCGGGTTCTCGGCCACGAACCAAATCACGCCGAGCTCTTGGGGAGCAATAGATATCTTGAAGTTTGTATATATGTCACAAAAATTTGATATTCGCGCTGTTTCGCGGTTATTCCTCTTCACTAGTGTTGCATGTGACCGCGTCAAGGATGCATCTCCTGTGGCTGGTAATAGTTCGGCACCATCAACTGATGGTACAATGCCGTGTTACGATCAAACGGCCAGTCGCACTTTTTCAAAATGAATCCCACACGGCACACACGCAAAAGTGGGACTGGATGAGTCCCACTCCCACTAAAGTTGTATATACTCTAGTGGGAGGAAGATGGTTATGCAAGAAGTGATGATCCATGGCACAGGTTTGACAGCGGCACTGTCATTGATCTGCAGCTACCGTCATTGATGTGTACTCGGGTCGCCCGGGTCATATCCCCGAGCTTAATGAGCACACCCAGTTTTGCTTCTTCCATCTTGTCCAGCGCTACAAACCAATTCTGAACTGTACATATATTTTGAATAGCACGGCCATGTGTCCTGCAGAAAGTTTGGAGTTGTAAGCAGTGAAGAAGATGAGGAACCATACATCTGCCCAATAGCAATGCATCCCCCTGGCTCTTCAACCAAATCCCTGTTGTTTCCAAGGAAAGAAAAGTGCACCAAATAATCCTACGGAACCTTAGAACTTCGCAGGATCAGGGAGGAATTGATGAGAAATATAAAAATGGCCGAATTTTGCTGGCCCTACTTCCGAGTTTAAGCCCACCGTGTTGGTTTTCGGGTTGGGATAGACAAGCCAATGAAGATGTCGTACTCAGAATGCCAAATATTCCAAGAACAAGCAAATGCGAGCAGAAAGAACATCCATCATTCAATATACTCCAAGAATACACGGCATGTATGAAAGAAATGGACGAAATTGGAGGCACTTTTCTACACACCTATTGCACACCATATCCAAGATTTAGAACAAACGAGTAACGCAGATGGCCCATGTTAAACCTCACAGGTTGAAAACCATTACCCATGTTAAGTCGTTAAACGGTTTGGTTAAACCACACTCTTACAAGTCATCGACAAGGTATTGACGTACGATATTGTATGTGAATACTTTGTGAAGATTAAGGAACACTTTCGAAACTCGCCGGATCTCGAGGATGTTGCGGGCATTATTGACCGCATTCGATGGGGCATTCCAGCGCTCCATGTCACTGGCCACAAGTCCGACTGCACGTACTTATTTGGCACGGCATATATGGATTGCGTTGGGCATTTCATGGTGAGACCGCCGAGGCGTACTGGCCATCTGCAAACAAAATCGGCGGCCACGCACGGCAGGCAAACAAATGGCCATCGCCAGGATATGCTCGTTGACAATGCCAACGACTGGAACTGGAAAAAAATCGTGAATATGCGTGAGTCTCCTGCGTTATTACAGAATTGATCCCAACCTGACTTCATCTTCACATGTATCACTTTACAACGACCTTTTGAGCGCAAAAAAACTCTTCCTTGAGAAGCGCAAGCTCTTCATTGGTTTATCCCTTTCTCATCCGGCAAATATACCCGCGTGGCGGTCTATGGCACGGCAGACCAAAAAGGGACCAAAAGGAGTGATAAGTGTTTACAGGCATACCGCAAGCAAGGGTGAGGACGAACGATTGCTCTGTGGGATAATAGTGATGAAAATATCAGTTCCTTCTCAGACTGCGATTTATGAGCCCATGAAAAGCGAACCTAGACAACTTTGTGTCGACTCAGGTCTCCACAAATCAAGTCGGGCTGTTTTTGAATGAAGGCATGAAAATTCAGGACAATCAGTGTGTCAGTTTTGTGCGCTGCTATAGATGTAACTTATTAATGTGGTGTAGGCGGAAAATCAAGGACGCCTGCGTTAAGAACACTGAGCACGATCTTCAGGAAACCAAGAAGGAGATCGCCAGTCGACGTACCAAGCTGACCGCGCAAATAGACACATGGTGCAAGGTCCGTGAACGCGTCTTGAGTAGTATACCTGATGCCGCGGAATTTGTCGCCATGCCCCAAACGTGCGAGGTGGAAGACGAGAAGTTATGGCTTCCTTCCGAGTTCACGGTGGCACGGAGGGTGGCAATGGGTCACAATATGATTGCTCAAAACGCAGTTGTCCGGCCCCTGAAGGTATGTCTTTTCACATGAGCTCTGGCACAAACTAAGTTCGATCCTTTGATCAGGTGGTGTACAGATGACGAAACGGGCTAAAAGTCAGTCAGGTGGCTTCATAGAAATGTATAACTCAATGTCCGACTACAGGAGCACCAGCGCAAAAGCGGAAAGAGAAGGAGCCAGATCTCTCTCCTAACCCTGCGAACAAGAACGGCTGGCTTTGGGAACTACGACGACCGAGCAATATGAGTGAGGCCGAAATGGCGGAATGGGAGTCAGAAGGCAAATATCCTTATTTATTGTTGAATCAGTATTTTAATCTTCATTTTCAGGCGATCGGGTGCAGTGGGCCGGAGCAGAGGTGGAGATGGATCGATTTCAAGAACAAATGGAGATCAAACTCACCGAGTTCCTCCGCTGCTTGACCACTTTCCAATTCAACGAGCGTGCATGGATTCAAACGTGGTCCCCGCCCCGTTTCTACAACAGCCTCTCTGTGTATCAACCTCGCACCCAACAGCTCGCTTCGCTCACTGTTCGCAGGGCTCGCTAAAGCTCGCCCGCAAAAACTCTGATTTGGGTCCGGGCTTTGCGGAATGGGCCAAGGGAACTGCGCAGATGTGGAAGCAGTTATCGGACCAGTGTCAGACACATCTTACCATGGCAGGGTATAAGTTTGCGCTTGAGCCGGATTTCAACCTTGTTAGCTACGTCGAGAGGGAGCGCGAAAACCACGACAATTTGCTGCGGGAACAGGGGATAGGTGATTATTTTCTGCATTACACAACTACACCAGACTTACAGGAATCCAGTACCCCGGGATAAACGTGCGGAAGCTCAGATTTTTTCGGCCTCGAGGGGTGAGACAATCGAGAGTACTTAAAACATCGTAATATTGTATTTGGTTAAACCTACTTGTGGTTTAATCCGGTTGAAATATATGGTTTAACCGCCCTGGATTAATGGTGGCTTCAAACCGGTTATAGTAGTTGGTTAAATACACGGTCTACTAGCTTTGTTTGACGGGGCCCCGACATCGTGTTAGCACTGCCTACGGCCCCAGTATTCATGGCAAATTCACGGTTTAACCAACTGTTTATCGGCTTAACATAGTTAATGGTTATAAACCCGGACATTTAACCTAGCTCATCTGGATCTCGGTTTGAAATTTTACACCGGCCAAAATCTGGCGTGACACCCCCCGAAATTCTTGTTTTCTTGCATCATTCAGGCGATCTTGGCCGTACTGTGACACCAGGGGCAGCCAACAAGGCATATGAAAATCATATGCGTTAAAGGCATGTGGCTCGCGGTTGGAAAGCCATCCACAAAGGTGCCATTCACAAACAAAGGGGTGCTTTGTTGCATGCTTTGTTTCCCTGCACCAGAGAACAAAGTATGCAACAAAGCCTCCCTTTGTTTGCGAGTGGCACCTTTGTGGGCTGCTTTCCAACTGCGACCCACATGCCTCTAACGCATATGGTATTCATATGCCTCATTGGCTGCCCCCGGTGTGACCAGCAGCAGGTTCGACAAGGGCCGCCGTGACACGTGACTGCAACCGAAGTTCGACATCAACATAGGGGTGCGTGATCCGTGACTGTCGATTTGAACGAAAAACCCCAGTTTGGATATCGAAATGTGCTTCGTCGTCATCTCGGGGAAAAGTCAATATCTTTGCCTTGGTGTTGATTTTTCAACACAGGGATGAAGATCGTAGAAATGTGGATCGGTTCTCGACTCGGCCGGTGGAAACACTGAGGATTTCCCGGGGAACATGGAAGGAGGGCGCGGCCGATGAATCTGACTGCGATACTCTCTTTCCATTCACTTTAATTTTCTCTAAAACCGTCATCGTTACGTGCAGAGACCAAACAACTAAAAGATATAAACAGCATGAAAGCCATCATGTAGTAAGAGACTGAAGATGTACATCAGTTTCCAGGACAGACACTGCGTTCAATGAGGTCCTAGACTGGGAGCTACATAGACCTACACTCAGTTTGCCAAGGTTGTGTAGGTCTGGTGAGCTGAGTGTAGGCAGCTACACAGGCTTCTAGACACGCCTAGACACGCTTAGTCTCAGCTACACAGAGCCTATGTAGCTGCCTACGTCTACCTTGCCAAACTGAGTCTAGGAGCCCCTTGAATGCAGTGAGATGACAGTGTGGAAAAGTAGTGTTCCCGGAGAGTGGCTCGGAAATGGGACTGTGGAAAAGCTGGATGGATCGAGTGCTAGAAAGAGGAAATAGGTCGAAAGAAAGATAGGAATAGAACTAGATTTATGTGTTAGATTAGTGAATGGAATGGTATGAGTGAGGAGAAAAGCGATAATCTCCCCGGCGCGAAGACGGGGATATTACGCAATGTTTAGTTGACGGCGCGAAGACATCAACAACGAGGTTTGAGTGGAGGGGACACTGGATTAGGCCCACCATCAACCTGTCGCCGCCACCGCCACCGCCTTCTTTTTACATACCCTCCCTCAGCCATCTGCGGCATCCCTTCCATTTGGAACTTGCTGCGCCCCGACCCGACCAGCTCCGACACACGTGTGATCAGACCGGATCCTCGGGAGAGGTGCCGCCATCACTCGGCCGAAGTGCCGCTATCACTACCAATCAAAGTGTGTCACCTCGCAGGCTCAGCCGCGCGGCGTCCTAAGCATGCTGCCAGCCCTGGCTCGGCGACAAGGTGTCTCCACCGGTTGGAGACTCTCCCAAATTGTCGCTCACCTCAATGTGAGTCAAAAACATGTTTGTCTTTTACTAAGGGCGACACCTGCAGAACATACCAACTGACCCTTCTCCTCCTCTCCCGCCACGGAAGCGACGCCCCTCACCAACCTTTGACGATCTCCAGGTCACAGGCAAACCGCAAACGGACAAGCACGGCCGTCGTGCAGCCAAACGCGCACGCGGAATTCATCGATGATGGCTATGCTCCGAGCGAAGCCGGTTCATGGGCGAATCTCCTCGAAAAACTTCAACGTAATTCTAGGATGTCCTCTCGAATAAATACAGATGTTTTGGGCCGCCCGCTGCGGAATGCGTGCACATTGGCCACGTTGGAGCCGACTCATTGCCGGATATATACCTAACGCAAAATCACTCGTATCTTGGTCAGTCTTGGACCCAACCACATCAAATAAAATACCCAGCCTACCTCTAGGACGCGCACATGCCAAAGACAGTGGCACCGACTCCCCGCCGGATCAGTCCCTACCCAAAACCGTTTAGATCAAGGTCAGTTGGGGTTCGATTTTCTCCAAATAAAATGCGACGCAGATGTACCGGTAACTGACACGTTGATGATGCATTTTGTTTTTTTTATCGCGCATTTCTTCACTGTCACATTGTACTACAAGCTCACCATCCAATTTGCTGCTCGCTTTCTACTCTATCCCGAGTGCTAAATAATCTCTTGCAACCAAATAGATATGTACCATACTAATTGCTACTCGTATTCCACTTATTGGTGTCTTTAGGCGGTTTCCGATAGAACTCATTCTCCGCCGCGTTATCGGGAGGAAATGATTGGGAATGACTAGTACTGTCTGCGGTAAGTTGCGTCGATCATTTAGCTTTCCCACGGTTGGGCGCGATTCACCAACCACTGCCACCATTTACTGTTTTCTGGCCAGTCCGATGCCGGCACCGCAAAGCTCCCATTCACCACGTCTATTTCAAGGTTTCAAAGTTTTGTCTGACGCAAACTTCGCCTTTCTGGATCCGGGAAGGTGACGAATGGAAGGCTGCGTTCCGTACGAACCGGGGGCTCTTTGAGCCGCTGGTGATGTACTTTGGCCTTACCAACTCCCCGGCTACGTTCCAGACGATGATGAACGACATTTCCAGGACCTCATCCTTTCCGGAGATGTTATGGTCTACCTGGACAACATCCTCATCGCGCACTCCGACCTCGCCCGTCACCGCGAAATCGTCTGGGAGGTGCTCCGGCGGCTTCGCGAACACCGTCTTTTCCTCCGGCCGGAGAAGTGCGAGTTCGAGAAGTCGACGATCGAGTACCTCGGCGTCATCATCTCGCACAACCACGTGGAGATGGACCCCGTCAAGGTCGCCGGCGTTGCCTCGTGGCCCGCGCCCGAGAACAAGAAGGACGTGCAGCAGTTCCTCGGCTTCACGAACTTCTACCGGAGGTTTATCCAGGCGTTCTCGGATGTCGCCCGGCCGCTTTTCGACCTGACGAAGAAGGGTGTGGCCTGGACCTGGACCGCTGCCTCGGCCGCCGCATTCCAAGCCCTCAAGGACGCGGTGACTGCGGAGCCCGTCTTAGTCCTTCCGGATGAGTCCCGGCCGTACCAGCTTGAGGCGGACAGCTCCGACCGGGCGACCGGAGCAGTTCTGTCTCAGCAGGGGACCGATGGAAAGTGGCGCCCCGTTGCCTTCTACTCCAAGAGCTTGAATGACGTCCAACGGAACTACGTGATCCACGACAAGGAGATGCTTGCGATCGTCCGAGCCCTAGAGGAGTGGCGACACTTCCTCGAAGGCGCGCAGCACCCGGTCGAGATCTGGACAGACCACAAGAACTTGGAGTACTTCCAGAAGTCGCAAAAGCTGAACCGGCGGCAGGCCAGGTGGTCCCTGTACCTGTCCCGGTTCGACTTTGCCCTGTTCCATCAGCCCGGACACCTTATGGGACGTCCGGATGCGCTCTTGCGTCGTCCGGACCACGGAGCCGGCTCGGAGAACTCGGACGTTACGCTCCTTCGGCCGGAGCTCTTCCGGATTCATGCCATGGAGGGGATTGCGGTTGACGGACCCGAAATTCCTCTCCTGCGCGATGTCCGGAAGGCGTTCGCGACCGAGCCGGAGCTTGAGGACCCCGTGGCGCTTGTCACCCAGCAGCTCCTCAAGAACCGGAAGGCTCCTTCCCCCCGCTCGACCGAATGGCACATCTCGGACAGACTCCTCCTGTTCCGCGGCAAGATCGTTGTACCGCGGAATAAGGACCTCCGTCGCCGGATTATGGAGCAGCACCACGACACGCGCGTCGCCGGACACGCTGGCCGCTTCAAGACGTTGGAGTTGATCTCCCGGAACTACTGGTGGCCCCAGTTGTCCCGACACGTCGGCCAGTACGTCGGAGCCTGCGATGTGTGCAACCGGACGAAGGCGCTCTGGCGACTTCCCCACGTTGAGCTTCATCCGACCGAGATTCCAGACGAGCGCTGGGACACCGTCTCGGTGGACTTCATTGTCGAGCTCCCGGAGGCCCACGGGTTCGATGCGGTCATGGTTTTGGTCAACGTCCTCGGTAAGCGAGCCCACTTCAACGAGTGCCACACTGGCCTCGGTGCTGTCGGAGCTGCCCGGCTGTATTACCGGAATGTCTGGAGGCACCACGGAACCCCCCGGAAGTACATTTCCGATCGTGGTCCGCAGTTCATCGCTGAGTTCACTCGCGAACTGTGGCGCCTCATCGGTATCGAACCTGCCACCTCCACCGCTTACCATCCGCAGACCGACGGTCAGACTGAACGCGTCAACCAGGAGCTCGAACAGTTTGTCCGTATCTTCACGAGCTACAAACAGGACGACTGGGATGAGCTCCTGCCAGCAGCCGAGTTCGCCTACAACAACCACATCCACTCCTCGACGCAGCAGGTACTGTTCATGACGGACACCGGCCGCCTTCCTCGGATGGGTTTCGAGCCGAACGGTAGGCGCTCCTCCGCCGACGAGTCCGTCAACAATTCCGCGACCGGATCGCCGCCGGAGTCTCCGAAGCCAAAGCTGCCCTCGTTAAAGCCAAGGACGAGTTCAAGCTGTACTACGACCGCCGGCGCATACCCGTGCCGGAGATCAAGGTGGGCGACCGGGTCTGGGTGGATGCCTCCGACATCAAAACGATGCACCCGTCGCCCAAGTTCTCGGACAAATGGCTCGGACCCTTCAAGGTCGTGAAGGTTGTGGGCAACGGAGCGTACAAGCTCGAGCTTCCGCCGCGTTACTCCCAGCTTCACCCGGTCTTCCCGGTCGTGAAGCTCAAGCTTGCAAAGCCAGACCCGTTCCCTGGACGCCCCTGGCACGACGAACCACCGCCCGTCCTCCAGCCGGACGGAGATGAGAGGTGGCAGGTCGACGAGATCCTGGAAGCACGAGTCCAATACGGTAGCCTCTGGTGCGTGGTGCGCTGGAAGGGTTACGGTCCGGAGCACGATAAGTGGGTAAAGCACTCTGATGTCTTCGCCAAAGGTGCCATTGACGCCTACTACCGCCGCTACCCCAACGCCCCCCGCCGGATCGCCTCGGTCGCCTTCGACTCGCTGTCCTTCCAGAGGCGCGATAGGACCATCCGCTTCATATGTCGGGACGCCGTATTCCAAGGGGGGGTGATGTTAGGGGAACCCCCGCTCTTCCAGCCTTTCCGGCTATATCTCCGGCTATCTTTCCGGCTTCTGCTCCGGCCTCTGCTCCGGCTATTCTTCCGGCTAATGCCTCCGGCTTTCTGCCCGCCCGTTCTCGTTAGCACGTGCTATGCGACCAGGCCTGTGATCATTGTAGATACCTCCGGACATGTGCTACTGGGTAGTTACTGATTCGTATATAAGGTTTCGCCTAGCGTGGGAATCCTCATCCTTTCTTCTCTTCGGATTCCCCCGCTAGGTGCGTAGTATTCCCGCTCCTGTATTTAGTACCCATATTTATACTTCGGATTCCCCCGCTAGTTTCCGCGCCCCGCGCTGAGCTTAAGGTTGCCCTTACAGAGAGAGAGAAAGTTGCCATTACTGAAGTCGACTCGGAAGAGGATGTGAGAACACCGAAGATGTGGCCATTCAGGCACGGATTTACGGCCCAACGTACCTGGCCGCGGCGTAGCATGCATGCCTAAATTGGCCTCCGTTGTTGTGAAGCCAAGGTCTCGAGTGTTAGACACTCACTTAGCACAGTAGAGCAGCTTCCTCGGTTTTAATTTCGATTCATTGACAGTTCTAGATTATCTCGACATACGATGACCCAACATTGCCCTCCATCACGTTCCGTTCGATCTTCCTTGGTGTTGGTTTGAGTGCCTTTTCATCGGTGAGTGAATTTCTATCTTCATCAACGTACTCTGAAGATATTTTCAACAGGTCCTAGGTCGGTTTTCCCCTTCAAGATACGTGGTTGGGTACTGATTACATCGACAATCTACACATTCAAGGTTCGAGAAACGGGCCTTCATTGACTCCTACTAAACCATGATTAGCCTCAAAATGCCTCCGTCTCGCAACTGTTCTGTCTGATTATTGCATACGTTTTGGGGACTGCAATGCATAGTGAGAGGATCACCTCATTTTTTTTGAACGCTGTCTGATTATGGCAAATACTCAGGTGTCATCCCCATGGCGTTTGGCGTTATCTCAACCCTGGTCCCTTTAATCTCAAGTAATCTCGCGTTGCTTCACTCGAATTTCACTGGCTAATTGTATGGTTCCAGAGAACACACGGTTATCACCATTATTTCGGGAACCACCCCGAATTTTGAGACCGGCATGGAGATCATTGCTGCTCTAGATCTTTTCTACGACCTCAGGCTCAATGCTGCGGTTGCAATCTTCCAAATTTTGCAACCCAGATGGTTGGATACGGCATAGCCGGTCTTCGTGAGCACTCCTCTAGTCTTGCGGATTACTGAACACAATACTCATTGAAACAGTTCGAACATTCTTGGTGTATCCAACTTAGTGAGAGTTCCACCATCATTAATCAACATCGCACAGTTGACCTAAAATCAACAGTGCGTTCTATCCAAACTACATCTCGGGCGTCAATCTCCTGCAATCTTTGCATTGGAGAGGCACACTCAATTCCAAGAAGCGGCGGTTCTTTTGGATTGTGGTAAGCTGCGTTCATGAGCATGCTCAACTGGCGATCTCTAATTATTGTCTAGTTCGCTGCCATCTTCTTCTGGGAGTGGATACCCCAGTACCTCATGCCGATTCTCACCGCGATTTCTGTGATTTGCCTGGCCGACAATGGCCGTCACAAATTTGTTCGAAACCTTTTCGGAGCAGGGTCGAGCAATGAGGGCATCGGCCTTTTGTCAGTCTCTACGAGCTGGACGCTCATCACACAGGGAACACCATTAGTCTGGCCGCTTCAAACACGTACGAGCTTTTCCTCGATTCATAATTCTTCCATTGACGCAATCCTCAGAGATCAACTCTTTCAGTACGTGCCGAGTCCCAACCCATCTATCGTCTGAGCTTTCGCTCTAGTCGGAATGTGGCTGGGATACATCGTTCTCACTACTTGCTACTACTCCAACGTGATCAACGGTCGCAACCTACCATTCATGTCGACTTCGCTCTTCTCAGAGACCGGTGATACAAATAACCAGTCTGAAGTTATCACCGTGGATTATAAACTCAACACAACCGCTCTCGAGACAGTCGGACTGCCTCGGTACTCGACAACATACACCATAAGTCAACTGTCCTATAACCTATCTCTCGGTGCGGCCGTAACCTACCTGTTCTTATGACACTGGCCGGAATTGCGCTCTGGTACGGGTTTTGAACATCCAAATGAGAGGATAATCCAACTGACCTACCTCAGCGTTTGGCGGACTACGATTCTTGAAGTGAGGATATGCGGAGGTTGACGATCCACATTATAAAGGTGTGTTTCTTGTCTATTATTCGTCGACTTGAACTCAATGTTCGTGCCAACAGAAATGCAGAAATACCATACGGAGTCCTATTCCATTGGTTGTTGGTCAAGAATTGATGATATTTCAGCCGAGGTTCCGCAATGGGGCTACGTGTTACTCTTTTTCGTCTCAATCGGAGTTGGTATCGGCTGTAGTTATGCTGGACCTCACGGAAAGGTTCTCATGCCTGCCTGGAGTATTCTTTTCTTCACCGGTGCGGTACTACCTTCCAAGGTATGAAGTCACTGCTTAAATTAGTTTCTAGTCTTCAGCGCTATAATCTCTGTATTTCTTGGTTTCAGTAAAGTTCTCGTTCCTAACGGCTGCCTTCGACTCATGCATCGTTCACCTATCAGTCACCGCTACGACTGGGTACCACAGTTAGTGACAAAATCTGTAAATGCGCGGAAGGCACGTTAACCTCAGTCTCCCGCTTTGTGGGATGAAAGACTGTTATATTAAGTACCTGTAAATGCGCGGAAGGCGCGTTAACTACAGGTATGCAAGTAAGGTAGATGAACTAGATACATAGATCACTTACCCTCAGTCTCCCGCTTTGTGGGATGAAAGACTGAGGGTGTGGAACGTGGATAGTCCGGTATATATACTATATAAAGGTGTCGTACCAGCTGACTGATAAGAATCTTGACAGTACGGGCCGGAGGCCGGGGCGCGCCGGATAATTCATTTCTTGACACCCCCACTCGACCCAGGCCGTAGTCCCATAGACAAACAGAACTTGGAGTGCTTTTCGTGAGGAAGAGCTTTTGTAAAAATGTCTGCCACCATATCTTCGGTCGGATACCAGAGAACTACACATTCTCCATGTCGAATAAGATCATCTCGCACAAAGTGGTATTTGTGCTGAATATGTTGAGTGCGTGCATGGAACTGTGGATCCTGAGACAAAATGATTGCGGCTCTGTTGTCACATTGCAACTCAGTTGGACCAAGCTGTGACTGTCCAAGCTCTTCAAAGAAGGATCGCAGCCAGGCCAGGTGCTGTCCAGCATTTGCTAGTCCAATGTACTCGCTCTCTGTTGATGATAAGGCGACCATTGACTGTCTGCGACTTGACCAACCAATGGCTCCTCGGCTTGCTATAAAAACATAGCCTGAGGTTGAACGAGAGGTGTCTCGGTCTCCATTCCAGTTGGCATCACTGTATCCAAGGAAGTTCATGTCCATGCCAATGTCAGCTCCATCGAAGTGCAAGGCCCAATCTCGAGTGCCTTTGAGATAGCGAAGGAGGCGCTTTGCAGCAGCCCAGTGATGTCTTTTGGGATTTGCGCTGAAGCGTCCAAGAACTCCGACAGTGTGTGCAATATCTGGTCGGGTTCCCAGCATCACATACATAGATGATCCAACCACGCTTTGGTAGGAGACAATGGGACCCCCTTCAACTAAAGCTATCTGATTAATAGTCTCGTCGTCATCAGGGTTAGTAGCACTGAGGTCAGTGCCTGTGGCCATTGGAGTGAACACTGGTTTGCAATCAGTCATGCCATAGCGCGCAAGGACCTTGTCAATGTATTGACGCTGGCTGAGAGCAATTGAGCGTTTCTTTTGGTCACGAACAATCTCAATTCCAAGTAGATATTTGGCTGGACCAAGATCTCGCATTTGAAGCATGATGCAAGTAACCCTTTGACTTTGTGGGAGAACTCTTTGGATGTGGCTGCAATTAGCAGATCATCCACATAGACTACTACGAAGCATGTCTGTTTGCCTTCCTTGTAGACATAGAGACATGTTTCGGAATTGAGTCGGTGGAAACCAAGCTTCAAGAGTTTTGTATCTAGAGTCCGATTCCAAGTTCTCCCTGCCTGCTTGAGTCCATATAAAGCCCGCTTCAAGCGCCAGCAATGACTGTCTGGAATATCAACACACTCTGGGGGCATCATGTAGATTTCCTCCTCAAGTTCACCATTGAGGTAAGCTGTGGAGACATCCATCTGGTCAAGCTCCAGATTGTGCTTTGCTGCAAGTGCACAAATTATGCGAACAGACTCCAGATTAGCTGTGGGAGCAAAAACCTCCTTGTAGTCAATGCCTTCTTTCTGAGTATCACCTCGAGCGACAATGCGAATTTTGTACCGGGCTGGAAGACCTTTTTCATCTCGTTTGAGCTTGGGCACAACTTTGGATCGAATAGGTTTGACATCCTTAGGTATGGGAACAACATCATAGACATTATTCTCCTGGAGGCTGGCAAGCTCTTCGTTAAGTCCTGCCATCCATTGATCAGCATTTGTGCTTTTCATGGCCTCTTCCCAGCTGGGTGAATCAATAGGATCATGTGCGGCAAAAGCTTCAGCTATGACCTCATCAGGAGTTGGTAGAAGAAGGGCCTCTTCAATATCAACCTGAGGATCTGTATCTGCCAAAGGAGGAGCTGTCTCATAGGCATTCTTGCGAGCTGCAGTCTCTGCTGCACGTTGAGCTTGAGATTGGGATTGCTTTCCCTGTGCAACTTGCTCGTAAACTGCATTAGGATGTTTGGCTGGTACTCGATCACGAGTTGATCTTCGGGAGGGTTCAACTCTTACACCTGCAACTTTTCGAAGTGGTGGAGTGTCCCTCTCGGAAGGATGTCCAATAGATGGATCATTGGCTGGGGGTTCAACCTGAGGTAAACTGCCCCCTGTTGGAGTCACAGAGATTTGAGGTTCCCCCACTGAACCTGGAATTGGTTGTGAAGGAATCTCCTCATCATCATCGTCAAAATATGGAGAATCCCGCTGTAGTAGACTTTGTGATACTTCCTCGAGCTGTTTTCTAGATGTGACAACTGGTTCCAGTTGAGGCTGTATTCCAGTCAAGGGCTCATCCTCATCAAATCTGACATGTCTCGAGGTTATAATTTCACCGTAAGTTCCATCTTTGTTGATTATCAGCAAATCATATGCTTTGCTATTTTCATGATAGCCAACAAATACACAGCGGTTTGCTTTGTCTCCAAACTTTTGTTTGTGACGCTTTTCCTTTGGAATAAGTGGGTATGCCCGACATCCAAATCGGTGCATGTGATGGATATTCACCGGCCGATCAAAAAGTTTCTCGTGGGGGATACGGAAATTCTGCAGAGGCAGGAGTCTGATTAATGGTGTAGGCAGCAGCATGCAGGGCCAAGGGCCAGAATTTTCGTGGCAGTCTAGAATCAATCAACATAGTGGTTGCCCGATTAACAAGAGTTTGTTGCATTCGTTCAGCAACTCCATCCTGTTCAGGTGTATATGGTGCTGTGACCTCATGGATGATTCCCAGTCTTTTGAATTCTGCCTCCATTTGCTTTGATGTATATTCGCCACCACCATCTGTACGGAAGAAGCGAGTCCATCCTGCACCAAATTCCCAGTTTGCAATAGTGGCACGGAAGTGCTGTTCCACATGGATGCGCCATACTTTTAGCTGGAAGTATATCTCAGATTTCTCTTTGGCAAATAACAACCAGACATGTGATCCCCAGTGATTGACTACTACAGCCCAATACCGTATGCCACCAGGACCTGTTGGTGTCACTGGACCACCAACATCAGAGGAGACAATATCCAAAGGTCCCCGAGCCTTAGTCTGGCTTTTGGAAAATGGTAGTTTCTTCATTTTCCCCAAGACCCAAGCTTCACAGAACTTTGGCTGTCCTGTCAAGGAGGTGATCCTGCCAAGTCGACCCTTGCTCACAGAGTTCTGGAGTAGCTGGTAATTTGTGTGCCCAGAAATTCTGTGCAGATGGTTGATATCCATCGCAAAAAGAGCATGTGGATCCTGGCTCAAGGGAGTGCAAGTCATGTGATATAGACCTTTGTGTTGTGTTACCTCAACAATGTGCTGTCCTTTTGAGCTTTTGACAATACATTTGTCTCCCTCAAAAGTGCACTTGTGACCAGCTTTTGCTAATTGCTGCACAGATACAAGTGTAATTCCAAAGGAAGGAACATGTAACGCACACTTGAGCTCAAGCTTATTTAGTCCATGTTTTGTCTTACAGGAGAGCCAAATAGTTCCAATTCCAATTGCATCACACTGTGTATCGTTTCCCAGGCGAACCTTTCTAGAAGGATTGAGAGTCTGGTATGTACCAGTTTCAAACCAGTCAAGGTGCGGAGTCATAACCCTAGATGCTCCGGAATCAATTACTATCACCCATTTCGGTTGGCCTGAGTCACTCGACAAATAAGCAGAAAAGGCAGAGTAAGATTTTGCAGAGACAGAAACTATAGCTAATTTGGCATCCACCTCCAAGCCGTCAGAATCAGAGTCAGAAGCGGCAGAGGCATTTGCCTTTGAACCATGTTTCCTATCTGGCTTCTTTGACTTGGACTTGCTCCCTTTCTTGGAGTCCTGAGACAAGTTCTTCAAGTTACGACACTCATCAGATGAGTGTGTCGCATTCTGCCCATGATGAAGGCAATACTTGGAAGCTGATGATTTCGCTTTGCTAGAACTCTGTGCTGCCATAGCTGTATCGGTATCTGTGATCGGCTTTTTCCCTGCAGCAACTATGCGACCACGGACTTTGTCCAGAGTCATAGCAGAACCAAGGGAAGAAACAATGTTCCCACGGATCCCAGTCCAGTAGCTATCCTGTGGAAGAGTGCTGAGCAGAATAAGGGGCTGGAGTTCTGCGGGGAAGGGATACTTCAACCGTGTCAAGCGCTCAAAATAACTCTTCACAAGAGCAACATGTGCTTCAAGTTGTTTCTTCTCAATAAGCTCCGGATCGCCCTCAACCACCAGCTTGGTGGCAAAGAGATCTGAGAGAATGCCCATTGCTGTATCAGCGCGGTCCTCCTCCTCGAAGCGCACTCGAAGTTTAGCCCAGAGAACTCCAGCATTAGTTTCATCCAAGTATTCCAGCTTGAGTTCAGCAGAGAGATATTTCTGCAAAACTCCTAGAGCACGACTGTTGCACTCTGCTGGAGTGTCCTTGAACACCACACCAGCAGGAGGGGTAGAACCAGGCAAGGGTGTGTTAGCAGCAGCATTGGCCAGAGCATCTGCAGCAGTGACAGCCTGAATGACAGATTCTAGTAGCGTGAACAAGCCTGCTTGGCGTAGTTCAATCTGAGTAGTGACACGAAACATAGGCCAGTCATCTGCGCCCGAGAGTGTGGTAAAGTCTGCAATATCGGTTGTTGACATTGTGTGGGATGTCCGAGATGATATCAGATCGGGTTGAGTGGAATGATGCGAGGCGGTGCTCGGGATGCTTCTAGCTCCGAGGGAGCGAGCGATGAGTCTTGATTCTGAGGTCTGTCCTAGAGAAGCAAGGCTCCGGGGCCGATAACCTGACAAAATCTGTAAATGCGTGGAAGGCGCGTTAATCTCAGTCTCCCGCTTTGTGGGATGAAAGACTGTTATATTAAGTACCTGTAAATGCGCGGAAGGCGCGTTAACTACAGGTATGTAAGTAAGGTAGATGAAACTAGATACATAGATCACTTACCCTCAGTCTCCCGCTTTGTGGGATGAAAGACTGAGGGTGTGGAACGTGGATAGTCCAGTATATATACTATATAAAGGTGTCGTACCAGCTGACTGATAAGAATCTTGACAGTACGGGCCGGAGGCCGGGGCGCGCCGGATAATTCATTTCCTGACAGTTAGCAACCAACAACAGCCCATCTACTGACCCACATTTAAATCAGATTCAATATCAGCATCAAATACGCGATTCAGATCATGGCTGCGTTCATCCACCCTGGTAATTTAAGCGTCTACCATCTATGCACTGAGCTGACTTCGTCTGTCCAGGGCAACCCATGTAATTATTGCCTGCTTTCCAATTGCAGTCTGAATTTTAATACCAAACAGTCCTGTCATGTATGCCAACCTTTACGGTAAGCCTATTTTTGTCACGCGGAAAGCCTCTTGCTCACTAGACTTCAGGTAACACCACAAGTTTCCAGGTATGTGTGATCAATCATTGATGATCAACTTGAACTTGAACTTCCTAATTTGTCCGGTAGATGCTGTACCTGCTCCGAGGCGTGTTTTCAACCTCAGTCTTACAATTGTATAATTTTAACCACCATCCAACTCACAGAATTAAAGCTTGGTCAGTACACTAAGCTTCCACCGCGCATTACGTTCGGAACACAGATGGCCGGATCGATTGTGGGAGCGATTTTCAATTACACCAGTGAATAATGGGTTTATTTCCCCACTTTTAGACACTGGCAATATTGGTTGATCCAATTGGTAGCAGGCTGTGGTCGGGCTGGATCGTACAACAATATAACAGTGGCATAATTACTTTTTTTCGACCGACTATCACTCATTCAACTTTGTAGCCGTAAGTTTTTGTGAGGATACCTTCGCTCGCTGTTTGATTAGACCAAACTTTAGGCCTCGATCACCATGGGTGCTCTCGGGAAAGAGCTTTTCGCGTTCGGAAAACCCTATTGGCTCATTCCGTTCGCCATGTATGTTGTTGCTGGTTGTTGCGTCTCCACATCTCCACTGCTCATCATTATACTCTAGGTTTTTGGGCCTTTTCATGCCACTGCCTTTCTGAGTTGTGTGGAAATTTTCCGATCCGAAATCCAAGCTCGCAAAGTACGCCCGCTCGGATTCCTCAATCTTGAAGTTCCAGAACTTTTTGATAAATGAGCATTTAATCAGGAATGCAACGGACACTGTCAACTCACGATCCAGCCAGCACACTGACTGTAAGCCAACTTCCGAGCATCAGCCCCGTCTCTCAAGAAGTCGTCCGTGGTCTCAAATTGAACAGGCAATCCCCATTCTAGAAATGTAAAATAAGGGGTTTCAAGTACCCGAAGGACGGCTTACCTCCGAACCAAAGAGGACTGTTACCGGGTATCCAATACTTTGTCGTTTTGAACACGAGGGAGATCTTATTTCTATTGCCTGAGTGATCACGGCACAAGACAGGGCGGTCAACCTACTGCATATGCTGGTAATATAAGCGGTTGGGTTTAGATCCACAACTCCCTGATACAAGCAAGGTCAGTGGAAGACAACACAACGTCAAGGAACTGCTCACCCCAAACCTGATGATAGATTAAGTAACTCGAAAATATACAACCAGGAAAAACTCACACATAGTACAGATGATTGTCGTAGCCTTGCGGGCCCATTTAGGCGTCGGCAGGATTAGCAGGATTGCTGTGCTGCCAGTTGAGGTCCATGAAACTACGCCAGAGGTCAAATCTGCCATCATCACAAGGCTATGGCATACTTTGTGACGAGCGGGGTCTTCCTACGAGACAAACCGAAGATTCCGAGCTTCAGAAGGATCGGAACGGTATCTTGCAATACAGAATGGGCTTCAGCGTTGAAAATGGCCGATGTCTGGATGTTGGGTAGCATTGCCATGAAATTGTTGTTGGCAAGTGTTATTTCCGAATTGATGCAGCGGCCTGCCGCGCCTACGGCGGCGAACACGGCACAACTACAGATCTGCCCAATCATTGAATCAGCGGATTTCCGGCCGACAGAGGTATCGGACACCAGTTCTAGACCTCGTCTCATCAACCGCATCAAAAGGCCGGCGTGACGAGTGACTACATTATGGGGACACCCTGCCGTCTGATGCACTATCTAATACGTTGATGGCTGTGTTCGGCCAGCTGCGCCGACAGCCTGGGTCCGCCATCCATGGCATGACATACAAAATGTCATAGTGCCGATCTGTACGTGAATATTACTGTACTATTTCGTTCAATTCGAATATGCACGTGACTTTTAATTTTTCCGACAAATCTCCAAAATCCGCTAAAATCAAGAAAAAATCATTGCAAGGGTTTTCAGAAATCGGCTGTGACGCGTGACATTCGAATTGAATGAAATAATACAGTATGTCTCACGCACTAATTCGAAGTCGGCCGCGGTCTGGGCCCGCCTGTCAAATCAATGTTGGCGGGCCTAATCTACTATCGACTTGTTTGAGTGCTGAACAATGCGCAAAGCAAGGTTCTGAGAGTAGACCAGAAAATGAAGAGAATCCCGTGTGTAGTGAGAGGATGCGAGAGAACAGAGAAAGGTAGTCTTATAGCAATCACGACCCCTTTGGGAAGACACCGACTGATTACGCAATTGCGTGGCTGTGCCACCAGGCGTTCTTTCCTTTCACAAGCGGCATGCCCCGTGACTTATGAAAAAATAAGCCACAGTGGCTTATTGATGACTTACACACAGCTTACCAGCGGCTGTTAGCCGGACTTTGTCTTTGTAGGCTCTAGACCCCCAGCAGACTCCAATAAGCCGGCTGACAGCTGCCCAGCTGCCAGCCATAAGCCGTCAATAAGCCACTGTGGCTTATCAATTGATAAGCCACGGGGCATGCCGCTTGTGTTTGTGCCGCAGCCAGAAGGCGCTAGATAAATCAGAGAATATTCATGTGCATACAGGAGGCATATATAATAATTTCTTACTGCGAAAGTCAAGTCATATGCGGGGCCAATACCTCAATACGAGATCAGCCTGAAATTTGATCAAAAATTTTGCTTTGGCAATTGATCACATATCATCGCAAGCACTCGATAAGCTGCTTAGAGATGAGTGAAGACCCTGACTATTTTCGAGTTTTCTATGTCTCCAAATATTTCTAGATTTATCGCTGCAAAGTATGCGCCGCAACGCGGTGTTCAAAAATCATTCTGTGTCTTCCTGATGGGGTCGTGATTACTAACAGACCATATACGGATACTTACTTACTTGTTCGTCATCCGTTTCTGTAACAGAGACTAAGAGAATATCGGCCTAATAGAGTCAGAGATAGGCCCAAGTAAGTACGAGAGCCCAGAGAGATAGGTAGGAAGCGAGATCGAAGCGAGATTGACGCGAATTGAAGCTCAAACGAGTGCCAGCGTGGCGGTAGAGAGCAAGCAAGAAGGTGGGTCCGTGTTTATGGTACAAATAAGTTTACATAATTGATCACCCAGCGCGCCCGTTCTCGAAGGCCGCTGGGGCTGCACTAACTAATAAAATAAAGTATGTAAGTAGCCCATGTCAAGGCAATAGCCAGGAGCCCCAACAACTAATTAGTCCCTTTACCCAGGGCATGCAATTGATGCAATGACTCGGTCGTTTCGAAGAAGCATGAGGAAGGGGACTGCCCGCCAACAGTCCCGGTGTTGGCCCGCAACAACACCATCTATGCGCGACCTACAAACCCTGAGTTCCAGAACCACCTCGTCGCCTGAAACCTTGTCAAAGAAGCAGTAGGTAATTTATAAGTAAAGATGCGGTCAAAACCAAAAACCAATCTATTAGTCATGACGTCCGAGTTCGAGGTTCGGAGATGTCGAAGGAAAATGGTACAGTGGATGCCCGTAATTCGTCCGGGGCTTGCCTTGAAAATCCGAGCGCTAAGCCGATCTTGAGCTGCGCCGGTCGAGTGGTAAAAGCCATCCAACGGACATTAAGTCCGATAGACGCCGGTTAGGCGCCTATCCCGAATGAAATGAAATCTGCGCAAAATATGGGGAGTAAAAATGTGGTTAGTAGATGAAAATAAGAGGTAAAAAAAAGGAGTATATGAGTATAATGGTTAGTTGATAGACTGTGATAGGTAAACGAAGCAAAATGTTGAAAATATCACCGCCCATAAATAGGTCTTCTAGCCGTTCGCGTGGATTGTTTCCACACCCCGGCCGTCCGACCCTGCCACAACAGGGGAGCACCGCCTACCCGAACCTCCTTCCTCGTAAGCACCCGCGATTGTTGGGAGCATTTGAATGAAAGACGACTACGACGTCACTACGTACATTCAGTTGCTGTGACCATGGTAGACGGTCCACATCCCACCGAAGTTCATGCCGAAGTAGCTTCACACAAATATACTGGGTCAGTGATTGGAACAAAGATGTCAACTTTCTGCACGCCCAGTTGATTCCAGAATTCCGAAAAATGTTGAGAGGAATTCGGCGACACACAGAATACCTTTTGAATCTTTATATTATTTTGCCGGGCCAACGATGTTGTGTACTGGAGGAGAGGTTTCATGAGCACGACAATTCAATCTCCGCTCACTACTAAAAGATCCTTGATACATCTGTTTCGGCCACAAGCGATGACGATCAATCGCCGCAGAGATTGATTGAATTTGTGATCACCAAAGTCTCCCCTTCAGTACACAACAATATCGTTCCGGAAAAGCAATTTAAGGCTCTAGGAATAGGCTACATACGACACCCCCTCCCCCCTGTCGTATGTAGCCTATTCCTAGTGTCCAACCGCACCTTAGCCAACCCGAATCTCGGCCACTGTGCTCTGAGCTCCAGACACTCCCTCAGCCTCACACAGTGGCATACCATTTGATTCGTCTGGCTCTCGCCCATGCCGCGTGTCACTGCGTGGTATTTGCAACTAGGGATTTTGTCTGTGTCTGCAGCTGGCATTTTCAAAATCCGTATCGCTTTTGGAAAACTACACAGGTGACTTGCACTGCGTCGTTCAGTGAGTGGAACTCAGACTTACCGGCTTCCTGAGCACCATTACAGGACGTGTCTTCCTTCTGCTTCTTTTTCGGCCACCCCAAACCCCTCCCATTCCCATCAGTGCCACCTTCATCCAGCGATGGACTGAAAATGTAAAGACAAGTATCGCTCTCTCACAGGCACAGGGCCGTGAAACACAACTTTTAAGATCTCTCACATATCCCAGCTCCCGGCTTCCGATCCGGCAGATATGCTAGGACGCCCGTGCATTGCGGGACAGGTGGGAGACCTTTGTCAGTTTCACAAGAGGCGCTTGATGAATCAACACAATTTTGATAAGTAATACAAATTTCCACGCAACGACCGGTTAGCGAAGAGCCTAGTTAAATCCTAGTCACACACCACGTTAACCAACTCCGCTGCTTGCCATCATCTGAAATCATCTGGATCAACTCAGCCTCGACCTTGATCGCGCCCTCTGAGAAAACCCCTTCCCACAGTTCCCGCCACGACTCAGGCGAGTGGTAGAACATGAGGAGACCGTCTGCTCGCGATATCTCCCCGGGGCCCTTCGCAGCCTGTCCAAGGTGAGTGCCAAGAATCATCGACCCTGGATAAGGGGAGAGCAGTCCGCCGAGGGCACGTGCAAGGTGGAGTTGCTGTTCTTCTGTGAAGAGATGAAAGACCGAGGATAGGTGGATCACAGAGACGTGACCTCGCAAGGGCGTCAAAGTGCTTAAGGAGGTAAGAGGCGGGGGCGAGTCGGGGACATCTGATGGATCATTCATGGGAGTGGACGGTTCAAGGAATCTCTCGTCCAGTGCATCGCCCAGGAGAAATACAACTGGGAAAGTTTCCGGAGTTGAGTGAAACAGTTCATGGCCGAGATTCCAAAAATCTGGGTTCCATATGTAAGTTATTTGACAGGGTTGGTTGACTTTAGCCAAATAGATACCTGCTAGAATATCGCTGGCTATCAGGTTTTTCACGGGAAACCCATCGTGGGCGAGCTTCCTGATGTCTATGCCGCCTGTGAACTTTCTGAATCATTATATAATTTGGAGGCGCGGAATCAAACTGACAGCAACATCCGAGATCGAGAAGAAGGGCGCCTTCCCGCTCTCGTCCCAGCCTCAGAACCTTCCCATATGCAGGCAAGATTGACATCATCGTCCTAAGATCAAAGGTAATCGCTTCCTTTGCCAGTCGCACACCGAGACTTACTTGACGAATTTAAAATTCCGGAAGCAGGGAAACTTAGCCAGCTGGAAGCTTTTGGTAGTTCTTCGTGATATCCGAATCTAGAATCCTACCTTGTATGCCTTCGTCTGCACCGCCAGAATGTGTGTTTTCAGGACATCAGGATCACCTATCCCACTTTCTTCCTTAACAAAGGCGACTTCCTCTTCCTATGTGGGGACCGGGGTTGAGTCCTAGATTGTTGAAAAAGTTCGCCAAATGCACCTTGTAAAGCGCTTCATCGAGCGGGAGGTAATGGGTCATGGGGGGGTTTGATTGGCCTATGAACGAGGGCTTGCTTGATAAAGGGCCCGGTCCCGGTTTATCGGCGGACACAAACGGCGCGTGACACGCCGAAACGAGCGGCTCGCTTGATAGAGGGCCCGGTCCCGGGTTATTGCTGTGGGCACAAAGCGGCGTGTGACACCGATCTCTCCTCCCTCTCCCATTGATCGACCATCACTCTCTTTATAAAATTACGTGTGTCCGTCCGAAGCCTTTTTAAACTCCGCCTTTAATCTATCATTCCGGCAGCTCCTTGCCGGACCTCCTTCAAAGTCCTCAAACATTTATTTAATCGCTTTCCTACCTACTTTGGGTCTTTCGCGACAAAAATTCGCTCTCTTAGGAGCTTCGGAAGGGGATGCGAGGCCGCGAAGCGGCCGAGCAGCCGCTTGTATCTCTGAAACTCACGACTAGGGCAGATTCAGAACCAAATTGGCAGTCTCCACATCGGCGTACGGACCGCTGCAATTTCTTAAACGCCGGCGCCATTAACTTGGTTCAATGTTGCAAATCATAGGATCAAGTATCGGAGAAACCATTTCCTTCTGAAGTGAACTTACGTATTAAATATCACATGTCCTGTCAACTTTGCTTGTTATTGAGGGCCTCTGTGGGCCACCCCGGCCCGCACCATATCTTTGGACTCACCAGAAGAAATAGAGTCGTCCAGCAAGTTCGTGAAACTTGACCTCATCTCCCAACCCTCTGACTATCCAAAAGATGTACATCGAAGTCTGGTCTTTAGTGCCAATGACACTGATTTTTTGCAGTAGCGTTTGCGCATTTGAAGTGTCCTACATCAATGCGTTCAGCGGGCCTGTCGCCGTCGGCGACGTTTTAATTTTAAGCGTGGGCCGGAATGCCGGTGAGGTGCCGATGTGATCAGCGGGCTGGTGCCGGCCGACCTCATCGGCACAAAGTCCGCACTTGATCGGCATCGACAGCTCGCCAAAGGGGCCACTCACTAATATACGCGGCAGTGGAAACGGCACTGGCCGGCATCATTCGGCGTCGGCTACCAGCGGATGCCAATGCGACCTCCACTGGATTCCAGTCGCAAACCGCACGGCGTTGGACCACCACCGACACCCAACGTCCTCCACTGCATCCCAGTGGACCTGTAAGTCAATGAACAACGAGTGCAATGTGCGTGATATCACTATTCCCCAATGGAAGTGTCGCATTCCACTGGCTCTTGCTCCAGCTGGCTGCCAATGTACTTGACCGAGTTCCCGTGGAATCCATCGGATCTTGTTGGAATACATTGGTCCCTGGTACAGATCCTGAGCCAATGATTTCCATCAAAATACAATAGACTTCATTGGGTTCCACCATCCGCTGCAACATAATGTTTCTGAATAACTGAGATTTGGTTGGTTTTTAAGGAGGTTGGTTTTTAAGGAAGTGGGTAGATTTCAGTGTGCTATTCTTTCCAGACCAGAGCTCTCATCCTCAATGAGACACATGAACAGATCGGACTGTGCAGCCCTAATTAAGTGCTCAGGCCCTAAAGTCCGGACACTGGTTTCCGTCCAGGAAAAATCACAATGCTCTGCCGCCAAGATATTTCAGCGTACATTTTTGGTGTGTTACGACTGTTGGATAGCTTTATTGGTTGAGATAGTCACAAATTTTTTGAAACCGTTGATTGTCCCAATTAATCCCCACTGCTTCTACCCAGAATTCATCGGATAGCCCCAAATTCTTCTGGAAGACCTGCTTTTCAACCTTTTCAGCGTAAATCATCATCAGAACATGCACAAAAAAATCCGCATCGTCAGCAAGCCCCTGTTGTCGCCGAATGACACGGCGGATACCAGGAAAGGTGAGACGAGAAAAGCGTGCAGTGTACTGGCGCTCCCACTGAATATGCGCAGGAGTAGCACATGTGAGTGCACCGGTATGACGGACTGCGAGCCCACATGTAATTATGCCGCATGGTCCACGCAAATTCAGGTGAGCCTCGCAAAATCTACCATCTTTGTAGTTCACCAGAGGTCCCTCACACTCGTCCAGAGCACATTTCTAGACGAGCTTTATAAAGTAAGAACAACGAGGTGAGAGCTCAGTCGGGGCACACAAAGGTGGAAACGACTGTATTGAGTCGGGTCTACCTAAAGTAAGAACAACAAGGTGAGAGCTAGGAGAAATATGTAAGTGTGGCGGAATGGAGTAATGTAAGAAAGGCTCACCTCAGTCGGGGCACACAAAGGTGTAAACGACTGAGGTGAGCGAATGCGCAAGGCAGTATATAAGTAAAATAAGGATTGGAAATAATAAAGGAATATGAAATGGAACCACGTAGAGGTGAAATGTTACTATCGGGTCCATGTGGAAGTGAAACGGTACGACCACTGGGAACATGTGGGACGAGGATCCGGCGGGTCTCCTTCAACAGTTTATAGAACTTGACCGAGCAATTGAATTGTACCTGATGAGGGATAACTTTCTCATCCATAACAGCCATTCGAACATATCCTCGGGGTAGTCCAGGTAGCGGCGCCTCCTGCTGTGTCGGCAAAGTAAAAGTCTGGTCCACATTTTCATTGTCGTTGTCATTCTAAGCTCCATTTCTTAAATTTAGGTGCTTTGCACGTGCGCGGAATACTCACCACTGCGGGGTTATCTTCTATTCTTGTGATATCCTGATCACCACCGAGCACAACACCCTCCGCAATAAGATCGGAGCGGTAGCGTTTTAAATGGGTGCACCCCTTGCATCCGTGTGTCATTGCTTTATCCAGAACTCGCTTTCGCCTAGCTTAGGAATAGGCTACATATGACACCCCCCCCCTGTCGTATGTAGCCTATTCCTAGGCAACGGAAACGGAGATTGAAGTGGAGCTCCTAGAAGGACAGGACGAGAAAAGGATGGAGTATGGTGCAAGTGCGAGAGTGGACTCCGGGAGGGGATCATGCATCATATCACGCATGTCGGCGATCGAGGAGATTATCAGCGACGCAGTCGTTGCGAGTCTTAGCACAAAAGGCAGGCGGGACGCGGGGCTAAACCGAAAGCTGACTTGCCTTCGAGTAGATATCTAGGACGAGTTCAACATTGGGGAGGATAAATGGGCAATGCAAAGGTGGATCGGAAGGTGAGTGAAAAGGACGTACGTTGCGAGATACCAGCATAATAAGGGTATATCTGCCTTCAATGAGCGTATTAGGCCAAGATCTAACCAAAAGTCAGCGAGGAAAATGAAGCGAAGTGAACAGAATCTTATTTATCTTGAAGCACGCGTTCATGGTAGAGAGCGTACGAGTCGGAGATCTCGGGATTACCCAATGTGCATAATATTTGCGAGTTCCTGCGCCGGAGTAATGCACCCAGATACAACGAATTCCTCCTGTGAAACTGAAAAATTTGGATAGGACGGTGAATTTTACTAATGTGCGAAGGTCAGCCAAAGAAGCACGTACCACGGCGGGAGGAGTACCTGAATCCATCATGCAGCAACAAAATCTACGCGATGATGAAGATGCCCATGGCGACGGGGCAGAAGGAGCCAACTTGCGCGCGCATCTTTTGCAAATGGCCGGTGGTGTCGTTGTCCTGCAGGTGCGTTATCGAGAGCACAAGAATGAGGAAGAGCACAAGGGGGAGAGAAGAGGAGGACGGGAAGAGGAAAAGAAGCTAGCCGTGCGAGAAACGACTTTCGCGTTCCTGGACGAGGAAAGGGAGAGCGCAGAGGTTAGGGGGTATCGACGCAACTCGACGGTGAAGGTAGTCTCGTTTGCGGATGGGGAAGGGACGGAAGGAGAAAAAAAGGAACGGGACGCACCTGCACGAAGAAGCCGAATTCGCAGGCGGCCCGACCCTTGCCCACTCTCATCGTTCCTTGATTCTCGTCCCTCAGTCCCTCGCACTACGCTTCTGCGGATCCGCGAGCCTCACTCTTGAAATGGCACACGGTGAACGGCTACGGCGGTGCGCACCGCCACCCGCCGTGCCACCAACCCAGGAGCCTATATCCAATATGTGAATGAGAAGGACCTCGGCGTGAAGGGGGATGTGAGAGGTACGTACCGTACGTAGCCTTCTCTGCGTATCGCTCCGTATTCCGACGACCATTTCCATATTCGTGTTCATCTCCAAACGTCTCTACCCATTGCGATGGAGTCCGCGCCTCTGGACAGCGAGTCCTCTGGCACTTGGTGACAATATTTTTGTTCGCTCGCTCGTTCCCAGACAAGCGAAACGAGCGCACGCGGTCACAGACTCCCAAGACGAGGGGACACGCACACCACGCACCGCGCACGAAGGAGGCGCGGTCCGCTGTGTCCCACGCGGGGAGAAGCGATGGGAAAGTAGGCATCGAGGCGGGATGCGCCAAAAGCGTGCCCGAGAGAGGGAAGCAAACGGAGGACAGAAAGGACAGAACTGAGGGGACGTCAGGCCAGAACTGGAACTCACGGTGATATTAATATTTAACTGAGCCCTTCTTGTGCTTGAATTTAAAAGACGTAAAGGTCAAGGCGAGCAACTTTATTCACAACGCGATTCGGAGAGGCTGGATGCGGTGAATAACCCGGTGCACGCTGAACGGTGCTGCCGGCGCGTCGAGGAACCACGAGAGCAGGTGCGAGTGCAGCGCGTGCGCGGGCCGCGTTGGGGGAGGGAAGGGAGCGGTGGGTGTTGGGAGGAGATATGGTTCTGAGGGGAGAAAGTACGTCAGCATCGAAGTATCAGTGAGGTGACCAAAAGAGAGAAACCGAAAGAAAGAAACGGAAGGGGAAGATAGAAGAGGAAAGAAAGGGCGGGCGGCGCTACAGAAGCATGTGATGATGCCCCTCCGCTAGGCATCAGCTCCAGCGCGCACCCGTCTCCAAGACAAAGACAAACTGGCACTCAGGTCGACCCGTGCCAAAAAAGAAAACAGGGAAAGCACGACGAGACGCAAAAGCCGCCGCACACTGATAGGTAAACGACCGCTGCTACTCCCCCCGCACGCGCCAAGCGCCATCCCCATCCACCCGCAAGAACACGTAAACGCCTCTTCTCGTCCCGAAAATAAAGAAAATCCAAAGTCCCGCCCAATGGCCAGCCCCCTCGGGTCGCAGCACCCACACAATGCAGTAAGCACCTGCGCGAAGGGCTAATCCCCGCTCGCACACGCCTCGAGAACGCGCCCTCAAAAAAAAAAGTGGCAGGCGAATAAATCAAAGCCAAGAACCCCGACAAATTATAAAACGCCGCGGGTGAGTAACGCCTCACACTCCCCGCACCTCCTCCAAGAATCTCCAACCGCCCGTTCCGTCCGTTGTCGAGAACGCGCACGCTCCCACTCTCCCACTTCCTGCCTTCAAAATAAATCCAAACCCTTCCAAACAATAAACCCCCTCGGGCCGCACCTTCCACACCATCCATAAACCACCTCCTGGAAGTGCTAATCCCCAACTGCAGCCGTTGTGGAGAACGCGAGAAAGAAGTGGGAGGCGTTCCTAAAAAGGAAATGGCAGTAGGAGCCGGGGCGCCTAAGCGCGTGGACCCATAAACAACATAACGAAGAGAAGAGGAGGGGAGAGGCAAACAGAACGCGGCGGCGGCGGCGAAAGAAACACAAACGAATCCAAGAGAGAGAAGCACAGACGAAGAAACACAACGGAACAGAAAAATAAAAGGAAAAGGAAAAGATCGAGAACAAAGACAAGAAATACGCACCCCCAACCCTTCCCAACGCCGTCGCCACCTACCTAACCCGGAGTCGGACGTCGGGCCCTTGGTGCCGCCCATGCCCATGCCGCCGATGCAGGGGAGCGGCCACCACCTCTTTGTATTGGAGATGGAGGTGGAGGTGGAGGTGGATAAGGGGGGTACCTGTTAGGGAGTACGTTAGTTGGGTATTGAGATTGGGCAGAGCGGGGCGAGGGTGCGGAGAGGTAGGGAGGAGAGCGGGGAGGAAGGAGGAGAGCGGCAAGAGAGTACATGGAGGGGAAGTTGAAGGGCGCGGAAAGGTGAGGAACAGAAGAAAAAGAAAAAGGAAGACATAGCAGAAGAATTATACGACGCCTAACTCGAGTAACTCCCATTCTAATAGCTGCTCGAGCCTTGCACCGAACGATCCGCCGCCAATAAGCAGCCTCCACGAGCCGTTCACCAACATCACCGCGCACTCGATCTCTACGGCGACTGAATGAAGCAAGGAACTGATAAGCAGGAATGTACCTTGCGATGAGCAATTCCGTTATGGGTCGTCGCCAGGGACTCGAGTCTGGGCATAGTACTGGGGTCTACGGGATGCGATGAGCACGCATGGAAGGAGGACGACAAAGGGGAAGAACGGAGGAAGCACAATCTCAGGGAGACAATCATGCGCCATCCAGCGACGTGAACATGTCCGCCGCGGCGACAATCCCATCACTCAGCACGCCGCGTGTACCACCTCCCGAGCAGGAAAACGGAACGACAGGAAAATGATTCGGATGGAAAATCGACGTACCACGGACCCAATGTCCGAGATATTTTTCTCTTCAGCCGCACGCGCAGTCCCCATCTCCGATCCAGGGGGTGGTGCGCGGTCGCAGCGAAAATGCCGCGGCCAAACTGAAAGCGGCTGTCCTTAGCAGGTGGTTTGGCGTAACGTGTTCGGGACTGGAAAACTAGTGCTGAGTGGGAGGAAAGGAAAGTGGGCAAAGAAGATGTATCTAAACTCACGCGAAAAAGAAAAGCCGGATGACCACCTGCGCCAGACGCGGTCAAGATGGTGGCAACGTGACTTACAATCATTCCTCGGGCACGCAGCAGGTGGGGTGCTTGTCTGGGTTCCAGAAGATGATGGCAAAAAAGAGGAGAAAAAGAGGGAAAGATCGCAAAAAGCAGGAGAAACGAAGGGACGGATACACGCACCGCCGAATCTCGTGTTCTCGTTTGACGCGAATGTACTCCTCGGTTAACTCCGGTAAACGCGTCGGGAATGCTGGTCACAACTAGTGCAATGAACCTGAAAATGGGAGTATATCAGTCAAGGGAGGTTCCAATTCCGAGGCATTAGTAAATGAGAGGCAGAGAGGAATGAACAGAATGGTGCGGGAGCAAAAATCCAAGCGACCATAGTCGAGAGTCGCGGCCAATCTTTCCTTCAATGTACAAAGCCTGATGGCAGCAGAAAAGATCCAAGATTCTTCGTTCAAAGGATCCAATGTTGAAGGGGGATCCATCGGGGACTTACGGCGCGTATTGGATGCGAAGATCTATCCTAGAAAGGTTTCAAGAAATTCGCGAAACTCACCCAAGACAGTGTGAGGCCAAGTTTCTACCGTATTTATGAGCGTACAGGGTAAGAACGATCGCGTAGCTTATGTTGTTCCCACGCCGGGATAGACAGACTAGATGGAAGGGAGGGTTTTGAGCTGAATGGTGGCGCCATGAGCGTTGGGAGCAAAAGGCAGTTTAAACTCCGCTCGGATCATTCCGACTCGCTTACAACTTGTCCGCAACGCTCATCTTCCAATTTTTTCGGATGGAAGTCTAGAACGCGCTCAACGAGCTCCCAGTCGTCCGTGATCCAGCTGCCGATAGTACCGGCGAACGTGAACGTCATGGAACAGGTCCATGGAATAGTGTCATCCCCGATCGACAAGTTCGATCGCAGCCCCTGGAATCGACCACGACAGATCCTGGGTGAATTCCAATACGTACCTTCAAGCGGATATAAACTCACAAACCTCATTGTGGATTCTAGATTCTCGTTGAAAAAACATTCTAGTCGAAGGTTGCTCTTTGGATTAGCCTGAGGGCCGAAGTATTGAACACAGGCTGGTAGAGGTTCAGCACGGCACCAAGTCAAATGAGAGTCAATTCAAGTCTGTTAAAAACTGGAGAAATGAACTTTACCTGTGCTGTGAGAGATATGTGGACCATAAATGGAGGTACTACTGCGACGCAGGAGGTACGAGACAGAAGTGGGACAGTGATACACAACCAAAGCACCTGGAATAATCAGAGGGCAGATCGGGAGCGGTGACAACTCCATTGAGCTGTGGTGCATGTTCTAGATACCCAGTGTACTCGGCGATTGGCCCCGGCTTGAAAAAAAGGGCTCCGGGCGTACCAGGTAGAGAAATCTCGCAGATGTAGGAGTATTCGGAGCGTGATATAAGAAACATCGCAAAGATAATTTCTGCAGCCGCGCGACAGAGAATTCAGACGAGGGGTATAGCCAGGCAATGAGAGTCGAGTACCAAGGTGAAATGTGATAACAAAACGTCGAATTGGAGACGAAGAGGATGCGAGATTGAGTGCAAGTGCCACCAGTTCCGCATCGGCGAGAAAGATTCAATGACCGGACAACAAGAGTGATGATGATGTGAAGAAGAGGACGAAAGGTGTTTACAACGTCGCGAAGGGATTACTGTCCAGTTTTGACGCGTAAAACGTGCAGAGGAGGAAGATATGGTGCGGTCGCCATGGGGCGTATGCAGAAATTCGACGCGTCCACGGCTCGATAGTGCCAAAACGATTGGAAACGCAGGGATGAGTGTTAAGCAACCTAGAAAAGGATTGCGGGAATACAGTATAAAATTACCGAAGCTGCAGGAGTGAATACACTGACCGATGAGGTGGGAGGAAGCAAAAGAGGACCGGATCAATTACATAAACACAGCCACCCCGCCTTTCTCTTTTCGCCACGTTGTGAGGAATGGCCGACGCTTTACACATTGCTAGCTTAGCTCCCGAGCAACTGGGAGTCATTCCTATAATTCGCTCTTAAGCCTCGAATCATCCGAAGACTTACGCAATCCCGGCCACTGGTCAACTTGGCTCGCAGTCTGCGCGCGCCTTCAAGTTTCCCCCGAGATCCTTCACCCCAACGCAGTATTCTGCGCTCAATGGCTCGCTTGGTTGGTCCTATCTCTTGGGAATCATTGTTTCTGCCTAGGCTTTCTGGTAGACGCGGTGTGTACGCTGCTTGTTATTAGTTGGTTTCACTTCTTGGGTAATCCTCACAACAACTGTTGATCCGATTCTGTCTCTGGGCGCCTCTCTCAAAAAACTGGATCTCTCCGGTATCTCTTCCGGGCGTGACAGCTAACCCATGCACTGCATGTCTCGCACAATTGAGCCCCCAAACGCCGACATCTGTTCGTGTTCTCTTCTTACCCTGCCGGTCAAATTTTCTCGTTACCTTGGTGGGATTTTCTCTCCGACGTTCGTGCGGCCTTTTCCTTGGTTCTTGTCACCTACCCCTTTGCGTTTGAGCTCAAGACATCGAACCGTCTCCTACTTACAACTCTGAAGCCGCGTTTCACTATTCTCTTGCAAGTACGATGCGCGCTCTGCATCCCTCTCCGAATGTATTTTTTCTGCAGCAGGACGGCAGTAACTTGCACCCTGTTCGCTCTCATCCAGGACACCACCGTCCAGACGCCCCGCTGCGAAGAATGGCTTCGAGTCTCTACCGAGTGACGAGCATGGGCAAGCTCAACGCGCTCCCGTACCTCCACTCCGTGGTACACGAGGCGTTGCGGCTGTATGCGCCGGTCCCAGAGACTAGTGCGCAGAACTGCATATATTGATTGGTACGAAGAGAAAACCTCGCGATGGACACATACAAGAGAATATGAATAAGTACACGTGTAGCAAAGGGCTTGAAAACAAAATACAGTATAGCATGCGCCCTGTGGGTGGAAAAGTGGGCAATAGGGCGTAGTCTACGTACATTTCGGGAACACGGAACCTCGAGCGAGGAATCATTGGCCATTGTCACAGCGAACAGCGCGGTAGCTTTGATGAATCGGTATGGTAATTCTTGTTGCTTGTTCCTTGTTTCGTTATCATGACTTCCGGGCTTATTCCCCTCCAGAGGCGTTGAATTCCTTGGCTTCGCCCGCGCCTCTATCCCTGGGGTCCTCAAAAATCCTGCTCCGGCGGGTCTGTAAACGCTACGTTTCGCGTCTTGCTCCGGGTCTGAATATTTTGATTTTGAACAGAATTTCCCGCATTCATCAAGTTGAACACAGTCCGTCCCAATTCCTCCATATTAACTGGTGCGACAGGTGCTGCCTGATTTGCGTACGAATGAGCTTGGGCCTGCATCTGCATCACAGGTGCTGGGGTCGATTGTCCATTCGCAACTTGGTTCAGCTTCACCCGTAAGGTGCGTACTTCATCGCGTAGCATGTCAAACTCATCCTCCACCGCCCCATTATAGAACACCTCATTCAGGTGCTGTCCTGCAGCGCCTTTCCTTTGCCAATACTCTTCTACGCGCGCCGCAGTTGATCCTTTCCCTCTAGGAATATAATTCCCATCTGCCAATTTCTGTTGTCCATCCTCAACGACAATCCAGCCTTTGTGGATATGGGACGACTTGACGGTACATTCCTTTGAAAAGTGATCCTGGCCTTCGCAATAGTAGCAACCTCCTCTCTGCGTCGTTCCACCATACCCTCGGTTGTACTGCCTATCCGGGCCGTACGAGGTAGGCCCATTACTGCGTGCCCCCGTGTCGCGTTGCTCATTATCATCTCGAGATGGACCCGAGTTTCTTGTGTTTTGGAATGCCTTCAGCAATTCCTCGTGAGCCACCTTCGCTTGTTTCTGGGAGACCGCAAACGCATCACGGAGACCTGATATTTCACCTCCCAACTCCTCCAGCCGCGCGTCTCTACGCTCGATCTTGACTGTCGGGAACCGGTCCGAACGTTTAACCTCGGGGCTGTCCTCATCGCCCCAAGTAACCTCGGTGCTGTCCTCATCGCCCCAAGTAACCTCGGTGCTTCCTTTATTTGCCAAACGCTCCGCCATCTTGATCAACTCGTCCAAGATGATCGGATCCTCCTTTCTGTGGTCCAACGTGTTCTGTGCCGCTGCTGGTTGAATTCCAGCTTGCACCAAGTCGTCCTTGATCAAGTTTCGAGTATTGATCGCCATCCTCAAGTTCTCAGCGAAACCACGCTCGAGCGCATCAAGGTATCGGCGACAAGCCTCCTTGTTAAGGATTATTGCAGGCGCCTGGCTAAGCTTCTTCACCAGGGTTCTGAAGCGCATCCCGAAACGCTTAAGACGTCCTTCCTCGGCGCGTTTGATATTTCTATTCTCTGCACATAATTTCTCTAACTCCTCGAGGGTCCCATCCAGGTCCTCCTTCATTTCTGGGTACGCATCCAACACCGCCTTCTTGAAGTTGGCGTAAGTCGTTCCAGCTGCGTACTCCGATAATGCCCCTCCAAATTTCTCGCTTTTTCGCCGGAAGATAACCCGTGAGTAACTTCTTCTTCTCGTCATCGTCGGTGATTTGCGCCAGCGCAATAATATCATCAACTTGCTCGATGAAGTCCCGCAGATCATCTTTGTCCTCGGTGGTGAACTTGGGAACATTGGATTCCCAAGCTCGCGGTACTTTAAACTTGCAACGCGGTTCCCAGCCGGTGGTGCATTTACTCCCGCCATTGTTGTTGAATCTGGTGTAATTGGCCGAAGTGAAAAGGTATAGTCTGCGGTTTCGTCCCAATCCAACGATAGATCAATGTCGAGTAAAGATCCTATTTCTTGGTCAAAAGGTAACCCGTCCAGCGAATTATCTTCCGTATTGACTTCCTCGGTGTCGCCTGCAATGCCTAGATCGTCTCTTTCCGCTGCTCTCCTCTTCGAATACGCTACGGCCTGCGCGCGTACTTGTTCCCTAACCTCGTCCCTTGCTGTGTCTGCAGGCGTCCGCCTACGACCGTCTCCCGAAATATTGAAAGTTTGTGTAAAAGCTTGTGTAGAAGACCGCGACCAGCGCAATCAAAAGTTGTTTATCTGAATGAACCCCCTCGTGGTGGGCTCCAGATGAAACGAACGTAACGAGCCGACTCGTGAAAAGCGCGAAGATGAGAAGAGCCTCCAACAGCCCAAACAACCCAAAACCCAACCAACGCGTTCCAACAAAATCAAGCAACGTAGTCCGTGCGAATTCGGGGGATCCAACCAATGTATATGGCTGTTGCAATTTAGATAAGTAAGTTTTGATAATTCTGGTGTAGATGTTCTGCAGATAAACAAAGTTCCAAGTTCCGTATTTCCGTATGTTCCGTGCGAGTTCCAAAATCCAACGATGCTCCGTAACCGTTCCAAAGCCATTCCAGAGTGCGCGAGAAAAGGGTGTATTGCCCGGGGGCGTAAGTTGCCCTATACTACATTTTTACAGGCCTTTTATACCTTTTACTTATTTGTTCTGTACAAATAATACCGATGCTCTGGTCCTCTTCCACTACGTGTTTGGGTGTCTTGATGAACCTAAAACACGGTTCCCTGGCCTCCGAAGCGCGTTTGACGCGTTTCATTAAAGTCCCCAACGCGTTTCGAATGAACAATGTGTCCTCTAGACAGGCCACGTGACCGCTCCCCATTGTCCTTCCTTGTTTCGTCCCAATGCCCGCCGGGTCCCATCACTAGCTTTACGCAGGTGTTTCGTTTCACCACTCCACTTATTCAACTGTTTGTTGCTCCCATCCGTTTCAACTGAAACCCTCGTTGTTAAACCCCACCGAACTCCTCGGTACCGCCTTATCCAAAAGACGGTAAGGTCTCTTTTTATTTCTCCTGTCCATACTTCAAACGCCAAAATCATCCCGCGTCTTTCACTGAGCCAGAACAGCAATCCATGGAGGGTCGGGCATGAAGTAGGCCGTTCACTACATGGACAGCTTGTTTGGACTGCTCAAGATCGCGATAATCCCCAACTGTATGTTGCTAGTAGACGGCATGAGATCTAGAGTGGGGAGCAGGACAGTAGGGAGCAAGTAGCGAGGAAGGAACTAATAGGTGATGAAGCTTGCTGTTGAGCTAGGATTTGAGGAGTCAAGAGGTCGCCAAGGAACATGGTAGTAGAGAGCAAAAATATTCGGAGTTTTCTCCGCACGACGACATTGTGGGTGTGTTCTCATGTGGCAAATGAATTGTGCAACGCCATGGCCAACGCCGTGGCAAGTGTCAGCCCCACGCCATGAAGCCACGGCCATGGGACTTTCCGGCTGTGGCAGTGGGACCATCGTCTCCGTCCGAGAATATGAAGCTGTGGTACTGGGCTCGCTGTTGGAAGAAATCCACAGGGTCCTCCGATTCATGTCCTCGCTGCCGGAACTTCATCTCCTCGAACTCATTGTTGCGGTCCCGCACCTATTGATCCGTAAGGTAGGTGCGGCGTAGGTTGTTGAGAAGATGGGGCCAATCCTGGCTAAACTCCTGGCGCGCTGATCCAGGCAGCGACGTCCACCATCTCAGAGCGCGATCGATGAAACGGGAAGGAGCCATCTGCCCTAATTGGTGTTCCAATAGTGGGCTAAGCATGGCCAGAGAGGACATGGCGATGACATAGGGAATGATGGTCTCCCCCTTCCCATTCCAGGACGGTACCATGGATATGTTGAGCTTGCTGTTCAGTTGCCACTGTGCAGCGCTCACGGGGTCATGTCCCAGAGCAGCTGGATCTCCCCTTCCTCCGCCTCCTCCTCCTCCACCTCCTCCGCCTCCGCCGCCCCACCCTCCGCCTCCTCCTCCAGTACTGTTGCTGCCGCCAGGTCTGCCTCTGCCCCCATTCCCTCTGCTTGGATCTCCTCTTGGTTTACTTACCCAGCCTGGAGGGAGGGCCATTCGCCGGACGTTCCTTGGTACTCCCTGTGCCGTCTTGCCCCCCAGCGTGCTGGAATTGTTAACTCGTCCAGCTACCTTGATCCTGGGAGGAATGGATGAGAACTCGCATCACCGATGGCCCCCCAACAATAGAGGCAGCTGAGCGGGTGTCCGGGATAAAGCCCTGTCCGGGGAGACGATGGACAGCCGATAGAGATACTGAGGGGAGTGGAGGAGAGACGAACCGCACACCCAGAGGCACCGATTCCGAAGGCGGAGCAGCATCCTGAGGTGCACTCACGCTAGTCCTTTGCTCCTTCACTGAACCTTCCTTGATAGTTGGTATAGAGTTGCGAGGACGGTAGTAACGCTCCCGCGGTTCTTCCCCCAGCCTTCGAATCATACTGATTCGGGCCACGTCATCGATCATCGCGGTTCTCAGAGCATAGTCAGGTCGGAGTAGTAGCCGGTACATCTCGTGCGTGGGGTGCTGTGTCCTGAACTCACGTCGCACTTCGGGCAACATCGAATCAGCAGAGCTGACGACGTCACTCCAATCCTCGTCGGTAAGTGTGTGGCGGATTTGTTGGAGATAGGTGAGGATGTGCTTGTTCCCGTCGAACAGGTGCTGCTGTAGGCATGAAAACGTGAATCGCAGTTCAACTTCAAGAGTGCTGAGTTCCAGTAGTCCCAATAGGCCGAAGTCGGGGTCCAGCGAGAAACTCGAGCGGGGGTCTTTTCCTAGGAAGACTGTCAGAGCCTCCAAGATCTGCTGAACCGCGACTATGGCGTGTGCAGTGCGGCTGAGAGGATCTAGACTCAGGCCAAAGAACTGTTTCCACAAAGCGGGATCGGTGAAGAAGAAGCAGGGGACGGTCTCCGCATCAAGTTGCGCTACCTCTTGGATGAGCTGCCCCAAGAATCCCCATTTGAACTGTCGATGAGGCTTGTCATAGCGGATTAAGGCATCCCGTAGAGCGGCCATTTTGGCAGGGTCCACATTCGGGATCTCCCCGCCCATGGCGCCGAATTCCGTCAGAGGATCTTCCTGCTCAGGATCCTCCGGAAAATACGCTTCGTGATAGCGGGCTACGGAAGTCATCAATGGCTCTCGGTAGACCTCGATTGATTGTCCCAATCCGCAGAAAACCCGAATCTCGGAGGAGGATTTCGACTTGAGGGCGGTGGTGATGCTCTTGCTTTCCTCCCCGCCCTCTACCTCGGTCCCATTCCCGGTACTGAATGGGCCAAGATTGGATTCCTCCGATGGTTCGGTCGATGATATAGGAGGGGGCAGCTTTGGAGAAGGCACCGGCAAAGTAGGCGCGCTTATCTCGGGGAGAGCAGTGTTTCCACTCGCCGGCGCTGAAGGAATTGAACCTGGCGCTGCTTCAGGCAAAGCACGCTCAGGCAATCCTCCAGCTCCCGTTTGCGATCCTCCTGAAGAAGATGGGCCCCATCTCCTTTCTTCGGTCATATGTGAAGGCATACGCGGAGCAGCACCGCCGAAGGGAGTCGCCTTGGGTGCGGGAGTCTTGGTGTCTTTGGTGGCGGGCATTGCGGGGGCGTTTAGGAGACCTACTCGTGCGGTTATAGGTCCAAGCATGGCCGCTCGAGGAGGTATGGGTTTAGTGGGGGATGGACCCGAATTCTTGAACTTGTCCGCAGGTCCCTTCGAGTTCCCCGGTGCACCACCTACTCGTGCGGTTATAGGTCCAAGCATGGCCGCTCGAGGAGGTATGGGTTTAGTGGGGGATGGACCCGAATTCTTGAACTTGTCCGCAGGTCCCTTCGAGTTCCCCAGCGCACCACGATGAGGAGAGAAGCTGGAGGTAGAGGAGGGAGCAGAGGGGGCCCCTCCTGTCGACATTCTCTCCATTCGACTCGCTTGTCGAGTCGATGATGCTCCGTCGATGACAGGGTTTGGGTTCTGGTGATCGAAGACTGGGTCGAAGGGTCCCCTAGAGGTTTTGCGACCTTGCCACATTCCGGGGGAGGGAGCGAACGAGAGGAGGGATAGAGGAGCGACAATATATGTGCTCACCCCTCCCGTCCCTGGGACATCGGCTACGTCTCCTTGGTATCCGCTCTCCCCATCTGTATAGCTCCGCGAGGTATCCCACGCGCACCCGTGCCCTGCACGGCGCAGCGAAGTCGAAGTCCCGCTCCTCGCGCTCCCGAGTGAGTGGAACGGGACTTAGAGAAGAGGAATAGTAGATCAACCACGTGATCGGCCCTCGGAGCCGATCGGCGAGTTTGACACGGAAGTATAAGTTGGTATACTCTGTGCCACACTCTCGTCCACGGCAGGACCCATCCACGGGTCTTCCACAAGCGCCGTGGCGAGTCTCGCAATGTGCGGGGGGGGTCGAGACATCTCAGTGCTCGCCCTTCAGTTGAGCGCTTCCCAGATGCCTCGTCCTTAACGGGCGAAGCGATACCCTTCAGCGTTCTTCAGCGTGTCTAGCATGCTGGAGGAAAGCCAAGGGTTCCATCGCCTCCCCATCCGCTAGGGCAGGACAGCCAGCAGCTCACTCTCCATAGAGCTCAGCACTTCTGCCCGCCCTCCCTTCTCCAGCCCTGGTGAAGCCCTCGCGGTGGGCTCCATTGTGATGCGGGTCTTTTAGGCCTCGCCAGGCTGGAGATGAGCGCACACGGACGTCGAGTCTGGTGCAGCTAGATTGACAGGAGGCGCCGACTCAGGCCCTCCCCGCTGTTGTAACGCTTCAGCTAATGGTCTTGTCACCCGAGACCGGAGCTCCATTGAAGTAGTATCTCGAGGCGCGGCGAGAGCAGTTATACAGGTGCTCAGCTATCCAGCGGGTCCGGGGGTGTTGAGCACCTAGTCTTCTATCGTCCACATAGAGGAAGCAAGTAAAAGAGTAATCGATTATGTAATGTATGATCGTGGAACAATAGGCCGGTAGTCTACTACGGGTATAAGTTCTATATTACAGTATCAAGAAATAGTAGCGCTGGCCGCGTCCATGGTGTAAGTATGTACCGTCACAAGCGCCATAAAAAATATAAAAATGACGCACGCCTCGGCTAAATATCCGGAGGCTCCGCCCAAATTTTGATGCTTTGCGTCATGGATTGGGGCCCAGATTTCTCAGATTTTTCGCCGTTTCATATTAAACCTCCAGCCAAAATTCATCGGTGAAAAAAATTACATATACAGGACATCCCCGAAAGCCTCCGTGCCACAAAGGCGCGCAGTCAACCTGCGTTTGCGCCGCTGCGAGCGGTGAAGCTATAGCATGAATAATTCGGATAGTGCTTCACCTGTACAACGGAGGGGCGAGTTTGCTCTCGAATGAATATCTCTTGCCCTTGGATCTTATACGCACCTCACCGTAGCTAACATGATCCAATCGTCGCTTGAGGATCTGCGACACGTCCATCCGCGGAAAAACACTTCCACTGCCAGCCCAACGGAGATGCCGCTAAGGAATAAACTGCTTTCCAATTCCACCGTGCTCGGGAAAATCTACCCGATATTACATAATAACGCTCGGAACGTGACTGGGACCGTGGAAGGCGTGTTTCCTTCCGCTCGGGCTCACTGGACAATGAATTAACGAATGAATTGGTGCCAGCTCAATCTGAAACCACAACACTGCATACAGACACGCGGCACGCTTTTGAAGAGAAAAAAAAATAGTGCGCAGAGACCAATGAAAACCTTCGGAAACAAATCTCGTGTTCTTGTCTTGAGACTCTTCTCTCTTTCTGTCTGCCGAAATTCTGTGCGCACGTTGTGGAAGGGTCAAATTCCTGACTTGTAAGTTCTTGAAACGGGTCGGTAATCCGTGTAATGGTAGAGTGAATGATAGGAATTAGATATAGGAATGGGTCCCGGGCTGTAGAGTATGAAAGTGGCGGGAAAACAGAGTAAGAGGGTGTGAAACTGTCGTGGAAAGAAGGTGGTGTCGTAAGGCGTGGTTTGAGGGGGTTCAGGTGGCTATGATACACACTGGCGGCTTTCCGGGAGGAAGGGGCGAGGCATGATGATACCATCTCTGGGTGTTTGCCCTACACTGGCTGCTGACATCGTGGTTCATGGTCAAAAGGTGATGAGTTTTCACTATTTACAGTACAAACAACGATCGGACTAATAATAAAAATAGAAAGTCGGTAAAACCGAAACCAGCGTGTGGATGAATTTGCACACGCCGGCCATCCGACCTTACTCCAACGTCCATCAGCAAGGTAAGATGCAAGCAACTCGGTGGAAAGTAGAATACTACTACTGTTCGTGCGATAACAAGCTTCATCTACGATTGAACGAAGAGATTACACAAGGGGTGAAAGCAGGCGTCGAAACGGAGCATAGAGGAGAGCCAGATGCCCTCGGGGAAGGTTAGGAAGAGTGCGGATGTCAAGGAAACTAGCCTGTGAGTAATTCTCCAAGACTTATAGCCGTCTGTGGTGGTAGGCGAGGTGTAACAAGAAGGGTGGGACTGGGACTCGTCCAATCCCATTCTGATGGCAATGAGTCCCATTTTTTCGGTTTGTCAGTAGAACTCGAGAGATCACAGTGGGACTCGGAAGAAGTGGAATGCGCAGCCAACGCACAGCCGAATGATCATATCATTGAGGTTTAATTGATCTATCGGCAGTATCTCTTTATCAGGATAGGATAGGATACTTATATTACACAGCACGGTCCAAATAATGAACGCCGGGCCCAGGAATTCTCCCAGTGTACAAGCAAGCGGTAATTACACCATCGTCCTTGGACTCCCTCCTCCCACCTAAACCAATCCCGCAGACCCCACAGTTGCCCATGCCCCACGGTACAGTTTAGGCGACAGAACGAAGCATAATCTGGAATATTCACAACACAAATCAGTTACCCCCACCTGATACACAAATCTTCAAGGACACAATGCACAAATTTACTCAGCACTAGAGAATTGTTGTGCGCTTGCATACTCTGGGCAATTTCCGGGTAAATGTGTTGCGCAATCCGACTCGGAGAACTTCAAGCTTGCCTGGTATTTAAGCTAGTGTCGCCCGGATTTTTTCTTCCACATAGCCATGCGAAATTGAAGGCACAGGTGTCCGTGTTTGAGCTGAAAGGGGGTCGTTGATGTATTGCAACTCTCCCAAGGTTCGTGGGTCAAGAACAGAATCAAAGTCCCAGCTCGGGCTTTGTGGTGTTCAACTTGGATTTTACCCATGAATATTTGACGCCTTGGTAGGAAGCCATTACACCAACGGACTGTCCTTTGGGCTCGGTCTTCATGCAGCGGGTAGGTTCAACCGATTAATCGACTTCTTGCTGAAGCTTTCCATGTCCTCTGATAAACTGGCAAGAAGTTGGTCGACTCATGCGAAGCAACATGGTTCCAGTTTGGATAAAGTGCAATATGAACCAGGAATGAGAATGGGATTGGATGTTTGATATTTGCGTGAGGGAGCCGAACCAGAGTGTTGCCGCCCATTCGCTCGAAGCGGGGCTGTCTCCTAGTCATGGGACAAGTTACATCCACTCAATGTTTGGCATTGATGTGTCGCATTTGAATCCCCTTCCCAAGTTCCCGGATTCCTTTGCACACAGTACTGCGCTGTGCTTGCTTAGTTTCTTGTTTTTATTTCGGCAAGGGCCGGCACGGTGATGGATGATCACACAAACCAGATGCACGCCAATCCCACTCGCTGCCTGAATCCCACTGGCGCCGTCCCAACAGCCCAGCATCCTAACAGCCCAGGACCTTCCGCGCGCTCTAGCATGGATCTACACTACCCATACGATACCACCCGAGGCCAAAATATTAGAGAGCTTGCGCAAAGCCACCCGGAGCCACCTAGGTGGCTTTGAGGCATGTGCAAGCCGGTGGCTTCAGCTTCCAGGTGGCTTTCTGGGTGGCTCATTGATGGTGTATTTGGCATCATTTCAGCTGGTGGACCTCTTTGCTGAACCTGAATTATTTTTACTGAGAAGAATTGGGCCCTTAAGCACCACTCATTCACCAGATATTCACCCTTTTTTCACTTGATTTACCAACATTGCCGAAATCTTCATTCCATTTACCCAAAATAACTTTTAGTATCTCTGCAAAACAGAATCTAGCCTCATGTAATGTCTTTGCACATGGTAGGAGGACAGCAGATGTTTTTGGACACAGGGAGGGACGTGGGGCAACAATATGACAGCCACCTGAAAAGCCACTTGGAAGCCAAAGCCACCAGCTTGCACATGCCTCAAAGCCACCTGGGTGGCTCTGGGTGGCTTTGCGCAAGCTCTCTATTGTCGGTAGTAAAGATTCTCAAGCAGATGAAGATGTTGCCCATCGAGCTCGTTATGACACCTTTTGTGCCGCAAGAAATCTATCGCGATAATGCCGACAGATTCTGTCGGAGCCAAGGACTTGAAAACCTGCTAAATCTGGTTTGTCGGGACCCGCGCGGCCGAAAGAAGCTTGACGAGTGGTTTGAGAATAAAATCGGTTTAGACCCACTTCTCCGCGAATTACACCGCGAAATGGACGCTCTCGGGACTCATTTTAGACGTTCTACCCGTGAGTGAGGTGACCCCCGAGTCGCTTCTGGAATTCGATTTTGAGAACGATGTAACCGAACTTCGTCGAGAACATAAGCCCAAGCTCCGGCGGATCGGATCCTTCTTACTGCGGCTCAGACACCCCGTGCGGCCAAAGAGAATACCATGAAGGATCCGGAGCCTATTGTGGATCTTATTACTACTAGTAATAAGAGGGGTTATAATGGTATTTTGCTCACTGATGTGATGATATGTCGTCACCGCCGTGGACGACACAGGGCACCATTGTCAATTCACCTCCAAACCACGGGCTTGTCACACTCAATGTAATCTCATTGTATTTATACATCCCTTGCAGGCAGAGGGTTTCTCACAACTCGAATTCCTGGTCTGCTGGATCCCATTTTTCTGTGACATGTTGGTATAAGTTGTTGAAATGACTTATAATTATTCTATCATGCCAATGCCGACTCCTAATTCAAACATCAGCGAGGATCTACCATAATATCTTGCAGAGATATCCCTGTGCTGTCTCCAAGCCATTTAGAAGAGGAAACACGGACTGAACATAGAACATATTGAAGTTCTAAACTCATTCTGAGCCGTCTTTGAACAGGAATACTCAAAGGCCGGTGGGATACATGATTTGGAGGCTGTTCGGGTGTAGACTATAAATTCTTCAGTTGACGGACGCACAAGCCCGACTGTGTGATGCCCTAGTTGAACGCAAGCCCGTTTGTCTGATGGCATCAGAGAAACGGGCATGGGCTTGATCTTGGCCGCGACGATGCTTATACCGAGAACGAGTGTCAGGAGCATAATTTACCACTTAAAATGGATGTTTTATTCGACTCAAATACATCTGATACAGAATTCTGTTGCATAAGCTTGAAAATCTTGTCGATGTCGACTCACAAGTTGAACACCAGCCCATTTGTCTGATGGCATCAGATGAATGGGCTTGTGGATAGTTTAGACGTTTTTTTGTAGAGATCCTGGTATTTTTCAATTGGATTAGCTTTTCAAGAGAGTGACATGTCTGGCTTGCAAAACAGGTGTGTTCGGGCTTGTGGATTTCTGATTTGGGTGTAGCCCCAACCCCAAGCCCGGCAGCTCAGCCTACCAGCCAAAAGGAACTAACAAGCTTGTGGATACTACTCATACTCCAGTGCATACACCTTAATTCTGGATGATTGTAAAGTATCTAGTAGGTCCCTCCTTCAAAGGCTTGCTTTTTTCCCTTGTCTTTTGCTCGGTAGAATTGTTGGTCACCGCGAATACAACACTCATCACAATTGTCAGTTCAGGGAGAAATGGGGGCTTATGCGGATGACTGGGCTTCTTAAATAATAATACTCCGTCTCCACATTTAATGCAAAGGAACTATAAGTTGGAATTTGCTCCTGAAGAAATTTATAACCATTGCCTTCAAAATTAGATATCACCGTGAAGTCCACAAAGCATCCATCGCATTCAAGGATTTTGAGCTGTCTACAAAGCATGTCAGGGAATATAAAGTGCGCCGTACATTATTTTGCCATTGTTTTGAGTCGAGAATATGCTCGGGCTTGGGCTTGAGCAGAACGGGCTTGCGTACAGCTTGTCACAAATTAGCGTCATGTTCGCGGGACTTAGGTCGTGCATTGACCATCTCTAATCGTCTGTGGTAAGAGCGGGATTAAACAACAACCAATATAATCAACCTTGGGATGGCCTGACCGGGCTGGGGCTTGCTACGGCTTGGTTTAATGGACATCGGCTTGAGCTTCCATAGATGGATTTTTGTGTCCGTAGCCCTGTGTACTTGGATTCAAGAGTTGCGTGACGCTGGCATCATTACTTACGTTCAACTAATTGATGCCGGTACATTGCCAAATCCAACCATGTAGATACTCACAGATTCGTCTCGCACTGGCTATGACGAGCTACTTCCTCCTTTGCTTCGTTCTCTGTTTCACTAAGCAATTATCTATCATTCACGAAATGCAGGCTTGTGTTGGGCCTGTATGCCTTACGGCTTGGGCTTGACTTGTGTCAACTGGCTTGGGCATGAGAAAGTTGATTCTAAGGATTTAAAAATTCAATACAACTTGGTAGACTGTATTGAGGGTTGTTTGGACTTGAGCCGGTGTCAGTCTTCGACTTACGGTTTACCTCGGAGCACTTGTTGCCGCCATCAAATCACGTCGACGATGACATTGGCAGCCGGAAGGTTCTGACTGCGGCACTATGTTGGGAGTCAAGCCAAGGTGAGGGATGACGGAAATGAAGATATTTACCACAGTGGGAACTCATATTGTAGCCGAGAACAAGCCCAAGCCGCACAAGCCCGTCCCACCAGATTCAAACTCGGCTGAGGGGGGAAGCTGTTTAGCCAAGCCCGTCAGACAAGTCTTCCAAGAACTCTGAAATATGCAGTACGAGCTGGTCGCCATACGCCGTGAGTCAGTGACGTGAGGCTACTGATATTTTATTAGTGGCCACGCAGGGGAGAGCGGTGATGCGGGGTTGGTGGTGGCGGCGGAAACCAGCGGGGAGGCCTAGAGCACCAGGGATCAATGAAATACATTGGTGTATGCGAGCTCAAGCTAAGCCAAGCCACCCCCGTTCTTATAATCCAGTAACCCTACCACCATCTGCCTCGCTTCGATCTCGTTTACCGTTGCTCTCTCACTGGTCACTACCAACTTTCGTACGTCTGAAGTTCTATTCGAAATCTCACAAGGGACTGGTCGGCCGCTTCGCGGCCTCCCATCCCCTTTCGTTCAATTTATTCATTCAAATCTATGGTGCACTTGGTTGAATTGAGCTGAGCTCAATCGTTTCTCACCCCATGCACGGTGCAAAGAATTTTGAATGTGTGCGGGGTGAGAAAGAATTGAAGACTGGAGAGTAAAATAAATTATCCGAACGCCAAATGAGAAATTCCCACCTACATCTCAACTGTAGTAAGTGAAGTGCTGTTTGAGCTATTTGCAGTCTGTGGACAAAAACATTGCTTGTAGGTTCTGTTCATCGGAAAGATAAAGTTTTACAATTAGGTGGTACCTCATTGAGCTTTTATTTTTCCGTCCCTTTGTGTCCCGCTGCTAGTGCCTGTCAGTTAGAGGTTATTGGAATAGTGACGGCAAGCTGCTGTGGGAAATTTTAACGGTGAGAAAAACGGAGTTTGGCGTTGTGTACATTTTTATAGGCACGCACGCGCTTAAAGTTGATCATGGGGCCAAAAGCCCCGAGGAAGCGCCGTTTATTGAGCGCTTCCAAAGGTCTGGACAGAGCGCTTCCAAAGCCTCGGGCCTGATCTCCCAAAAGCGGAGTTTAAAAGGCTTCAGACAGACATGGATAATTTTATAAAGAGGGAGAAGCATCGGATCACATTTCAGTGGGACCAAAGCCGAAGCTGATTCCATGGGTTTCAGCCTCACACAGTGATATCAGTAGATGTGATTGAATTTTGCCACGAAATTGTACATCATGAAAATTAATTTTCTACACAAATTGCTATGAACTTCTCAGCTACCCAAACGGGGTCCCAAGATTAATCTTGGACTTATAAGATTAAATCTGATGAAACTGAATGATAAAAAGTGCCCACAACCGGATTTGAACAAGGAACATGATGATAGTGCTTACGAAAAAGTGTAGTCAAAGCACAAGGCATTGCCATTAGACCATAAGGCCCATACTAACACAAAGCAAGGATGATTTAATCTTTGCAAAAATTCAATCTAGAGTTCCTGAATTTTGCATTTTTGAGCCTATTTCAGCCATAAAATCTCAATGGCATTGTGACCAGTGGTTCAGTTCAGTGGGCTGCATCATGTGTCACCTGAAAACTTGGTCAAATAGTACAGTAGTGCAATCATGCATGCTCTCTACAACATGCACAACATGAAACGGACTTAAAAGATTTTTCCCTTTTTCCCTTCCAGGGTGCTTGATATGTACATGATGTGAAGGTTCTTTAGTATATCTTGCTTGGTGTAGTCGTTAAATCCTACCCTTTTCTGTAAGCATTCTCATAATGTTCCTTGTGCAAATCCGGGTGCAGCCACTTTTTATGGTTCAGTTTCGTCAGATTTAATCTTCTAAATCCAAGATGAATCTTGGGACCCCGTTTGGGTAGCTGAGAAGTTCATAGCAATTTGTGTAGAAAATTAATTTTCATGATGTACAATTTCGTGGCAAAATTTAATCACAGCTGCTGCAACCGTTGCCTCACAATCGGTTTTGATTGTAGTACAGACGCTGTACCGACTCCTTCCTCTCACATACTGTCTTTGAGCCCATCCACATCGAGCAACGGCAACTCAGTAGCCTGACATGGGAAGTTTTGTTCCGGCCGTCGAAAATTCAACACGTACATCCAATGGTTTATCGAGTCGTTTGAATTCTGGTTGAATTCCGGTGTGTGGATTCTAATGTCATCGCAGAATTTTATGAACCAGCGAGATACATGTTAGATGTCGAGTAAACCAAAACAACAAATATCCGCAAATTTTCATGCTAATAGCGGTAGTCAACGAGCCTCACGCAAGGGTACCACTGGTATCGACAGCTACGACCTGCCCCGTTCTCGTCGTCACGTACAAAATTTTTATCTCCCGCACTCCGTCCCGCCCAAACGCCGCTGAACTCGGCCCATTGAGCACTGTGCTCACGGCAATCTCCTCCTCCCACGTGCCATTCTTGAGCTGAGTAAACAGCGTCAGCGCCCCAGGATTTGTAGTCACCCACGCCCGCCCCTCGCTGTCGAAGGCGAAATCGTCGAATGCCCCAAACCCGAGCACCTCAGCCGCGCCGCCACCGAGCGGCACGCGCGAAAAGGTCCCAAGCTGGGTATTCGTGAAATAAATCAGGCCGGCGCGAACATGCAGGCCGTTGATGCCTAGTGCAGGCGGCGGCCCGCTCGGCCCAATCGGAGCCATCGCTGCGTCCTGGATCAGGACGCGCACAGCGCCAGTGCACATGTTGACCTCGAAGGCCGCGCCGAGGATCGAGTCCGCGGCAAGTACGAGGTCAGGGTGGCCGGGAACAGTGGACAGCCCGTTCGTGAGCACGCTTTGCGGGATTCGCGCTGCGCGCCTCGCCGTCGGGGTGCCGCCGGAGGTGAAGTCGAGGCTCCAGATGGCAACACTCCCAGGTGCTGCCATGATCGAAGTGACGTTGAGCTTAGAGGCGGCGATGGCGTAGACATCGGGCAGATACTCTGTGATCCCGGTGAGACCGTTAGCGTTGGGGAAGGTAAACACCTCATCCAAGGTTGGGTTTGCTGCGGTGGGATCGAGGGTATACAGCGTAGGGGACAGAGTGGAAGTGATCAGCAGCTTGGAAGACGGCCGGACGGCGAGGTTCTCGAGTGACTGTCCGGTTGGCGTCTGGAAAACTAGTTGCGTCGGAAATGTCGCGATCCCACATCCAGCAAACTCCAGGAGAACCAGGAAATTGACTAGCCACTTCATACTGAGTGTTGTGAGTTGTGCGATTCTGCTTCAATGCCTCTTAAGTGTCTTGGTAAGTCGCTGGTAAGAATAAGCACTTCGGGAGTAGTAAGTGTACTTTCCCTGCCTCTGTCATCCATTCTCCCACGAGTCGCTTCTCCGATACCCTGGTTGACCGGAGTGACAATGTAATCTTGGTTCTACTGTGTGAAGGCGCTGGATGGCTTACAGGTCGGTACAATTAGTAAATTACTGTTTGTCCCCTGATGCGCTCATGCCGAAATCTATGTGCGCACCGATCCGTTCAGATTGATGGACCTCCGGTTAAAAACCCATATACAAATCACTATTAGACTCCGGCGGGCCTAACCAGACTCCGTTTTGAGAATTGCGCGTGTGGCGTCGGACCCTCCTGCCCGTAAGTTGTATGTCGTTTGGCGGGTGCCCGCGTCGGAAGAACAGGTGCAGATGACGACAGCGGAAAGGCGGCAGACCTGAAGATAGGCGCGATTGTCCCATAGAAAGAAGAGGTCATGAAGAAGTTGCTGTATATACCCATACCAATGACGCGAGATCGGAATACGGGCACAAGCCCGAGCGGTCACTTGACACGGAGAGTGCTCTGAATAGAGTGCACGGTGTCACTGCTGTGAGTAGATGGATTTATACACGTTGCATCAGGACAACAGGGGTGCCGTGCCATAAACGACACTCTACACCATCCAGGAGTAGCGTGTCCGAAAATTATTCGAGGGCTGGAAGAAGGGCCAAAGAAGAGGGGACGGGGGGATAGGCATCGGGGAAGGAAAGAGCACCCACAATACGCATCAGTGTAAAAGTGGTGAGTCGTTACCCATGTGGTGTTGATATCCTTCCCTGTGGGCAAAGTGAAAGTGCCGCCCCCTGCCGCCCTTTGTGCCGCCACGCGGCAGTGGCTGTGTCGAGGGGCGGCAGTTAAATTTTGAACTTGGAAAACTGTGAGATAGTCATTGCATGCTTTGAAGTCCTCATCTATGTTGCACTGTCTGTGAGAATTGAGACATGTATGCACCCATCGGAGCCTACATATAGACCAAAAGAAGTCAAGACTATGTTCTTAGGGGCGGCAAAGGGCGGCACTTGCACTATTTTGGGGGCGGCAGAGGGGCGGCAGTTGGTTCAAGGAGGGCGGCAAGGGGGCGGCAGGGGGGCGGCAGGGGGGCGGCAGTGTGGGCGGCACTTCATTCTGAGGGGGCGGCACTTTTATTTTGAGGGCGGCACTTTTATTTTGAGGGGCGGCACTTTTACCACGTGACAGGGGGGCGGCAGTGTGACCATTTGTGACGGAGGGCGGCAAAGAGCACAAAGGGCGGCACATTTCAACAAGTGTTCCGATCGTGTCTTGGGCTGTTATACAGTTCATATCACTAACAGCCTCCATGGAGTATAAGAATATGATGACCTCTGCGTCGGAACAGCCCAGGATTACAAAGATCAGTTTGGATGTCCTTCTATGCGTGAATTCAAGGTCAGCTGTCCGAAATCTTTGACAGACGGTCCCCAAAATGACGTGGATGAGTATCAGGACACTCTCCAGTTGCGTCATTCTAAGAACCAAGATTTAAGTCTCGATAAGATTAGATTTGAGCAGCAGGTGATGTCTAAATTGGGAAGATGGTGGTTCAACATAAACGTAGCACATTATATACAATGAGATACTCATCAATCGAATCTAGTCTTGTATACAACTTGTATAAGACTTCAAAAAATATGAGGGTGGCACAAGGCGGTAGCGTGACAAAAGTGCCGCCACTGAGAGGCACTTTCTCCATCAAGGGCGGCACGTGACTGCCGCCCCTTGGCGGCAAGGGGCGGCACTGGCGGCACTGGCGGCAATTTCACTGTGCCCCTTCCCTGTTCTCCAGCTTTTAAAGCTCTTCTGCATTTCCGATATGACCCTGCTATGGCACGGTGCGTTTTGGTAATGGGTCCCGAGGCATGTCGCTTTGAATTGGTTGCAAAGCTTGCTCCCGCAAAATGGCTTGTTCAGAACGCTGACATGCGCGCAGTGGAATGGATGTTGCCACATCGGGAACTTCCGGCGTCAACTAGTCTCTTATAAACAGGCGCCACAACATACTTCACTATGAGACTTTAAAATTAACAGCGAAAACATGAAAGAAACAGTTTCTCAGCGCTGATTCTGCCTGGTGCAGCTGTCGCATTGGCCGTCCAAGCACCGCTTTTGACGCCTTGTTCTATCTATCGCCACATTCTTGGCGGGCTTTTTAATGGAACTTTGGTCATTACTAGTTTGCCGCCCCGTTTTGAGGGTCCAAACGGATGGAGATCTACATAGGAACGAAACCAAACCAGGCCCAAACAAGACCTAGCGTGCCGCAAGACGCACGCATTACGTCCAAGTTATATTTGCAATCAGCAAAACCAAAAGGTGGGATGGCGAGTAGAAGGAACATTGATTGTCGGTATCTGTCGGATACTGCGATAACGACCTGAGCAGGTAAAAAAAGAAGAAAAGAGAGACAGAATAAGAAGTTAACGTGCAGACACACCGAATGACACAAACTCAAGGAGGTCTCGGAGTCGTGAAATCGGAAGAACATGGAAAGAGCAAATTACATGTCGTCCTAAATGAACACGGGAAATCAATGACACGAATAACACTCGAATAACGGATAACCCTTCAATTGAGAACCTGGCGGCAACACGAACAAGCTTGAAAAATACAGCCACCTGGGTGCTGTGCAATTTGAATCCGCCTTCGATTCCAAACGACAAGCTCGCAAGTCGCAACAACGAAAATCGACTAGAGGCGAGAATTCATGCCGGTGTGCGCTGATGAAGGAGAACACAGTCCACTGGGCAATGATATCCATTGCGGGACGAGAGGGGAAGAATGACGGGGGGCATCACTGGCTGGTTATTCATGAACAAGTCGGCACTGAGCTTGCTGACGCAACACTAAGGCCAGTGATGAATGTCTTTACTTTACTGCTGGCCTCCTGTATTGCGTGCCTCCAGGGCACCGGCTCTGCATCAAAAGCCAGGTCGGCGTCAACAGTCAAAATGGATCGCCGGGACAGTGGGGATTGATGGAGGTGTACTCGATGCATATTGCGAATCCTGGGATGAATGACGGGAGCGGTATCTCGAATAAAGCGCAAGGAAGCGAGCAGAATTTAAAGCCAGGCGCACGGGGGGTGAAACGGATGCCCAAGGATTTCGATATGAGAACCAGGTAGTCAATGACTGTCAGAACAGGAGCTAGACACGTAGACATGCAGTTTCGAGCGTATATCCTAGAGCAGGCGAGCAGAACGAGGAGACACTCCGCAAGTTGTGGGGCTTTCAATGGACGTCTGGATCCAAGAAAAAATTGGGGCGGTATACCGCAGTTTTCAGAAGCCGGGACAGTGAAAAGATTTAGAACGGTAGCGCCGAACGCCGCGCAGACGTGTAGAATCCTGCGAGGAAGCAGAGATGGATCGGTCCATAATGTGCGCGAATGTATGGCTGTTAGAAGTTATGCCGATTCACAAAACAAAAACCAAGTGCGCAGAAAACTTGCTCGGAGAGACTTTCGAGGTCCAGAGCTAATGATGGATAATTCACAGAAGATGCAAGCCAAGTTAGGATTCCAGGTGTGACGAATGTATTCTTGAGTTGTTCAAGGGATCGAACACGTTCTGGCCCAACTAGCATGACAGTGAACTTCAGTTTTTTTTGTTGCCAGAAAAGAGGTGCCGATGACTCGTAGCTCCCACCGCCATTCGAGACGGATTCTGAGCAGTGAGGAAGAAGCGCTTGAGACTCATGTCCTCCAGACGAACGTCGGGATTGAATTCGTTGTTTTCAAGTGCCAGCACAAGAAATTGGCCCAGTCTCCAGGCAGGTCGGGATCGCACCACGCAGGTGGATAGGCTGACGCGATCACAATTCATAAGGTTATCACCTCGACGTACGGTGAGAGAACAAGAGTACTGACGAGGGGTCATCCGTCATTAAAGACGTGTCGACGTGCCGTCACGTGCGCGGAAAGGGAATCCAGGCGAGGCCCCTCCTTCGAGGCATCTGTAAGATTGGATGACCTGGTATAGGTGGATGCTCGAAGGAGAAGTGCCTCGACGGCATTGAGGGCGAGTTGTTTGAAGAATGCCATTGTCGTCGTGGAGGTTCGGAAGAAAACGGTAGCTCAGATGATCTCGGCAGATCGCATGGATGTGTTCCGGGCCGGTTGCCACGCACCATGTCAAATTCGCGTTTCAAGCAAGTTTCTTGAACGGGGACTGCTATACACGCCGCGAAATCATCTTTCTCCAGAATGGGCCCTGATTTTCACGGAATTAGGGGAAGTCAAAGTTGAGAATTGATTCAGCTGTCGATTCTGGCTAAGGCTCCAACCTTTTGTTTTCCTTGTAGAAATTCAGGCAAAATAAAAGGAAAAGGTTTCAAAATGTTTTAAAACCGTTTAAAACTGTTTATAAAGGTTGTTTCTAGGAACATATAAGTAGACTCGTAACCAGCTCTATGTTGAGTAACTAGACCTAGGAGTTGTATGCAATTTATTTCGAGTGAATTGGAGCAAAATTAAGAGAGAAATAATATGCGGGGAGTTACTCTACATTCAACAAACCCTTTTCTATCTCCTCTCAGTTTTCGTCGGATTCACCCAAACTAAATTGCATACTACTCTTACATCTTCTTGCTCAATGTAGAGGTGGTTACGAGCCTAACATATAAGTATCGGAGCAATAGCTCACCAGAATTTGACATCTCAAAAGTTGAATCTTCGAAAGCTACCGAGGTCATCAGGTTCTTTTTGGTCCATGCAAACGTTGCTGGCTGCTTGCTCAAAGGCGCATCAGTCAACTCGGGTGATCGGAATGCTTACCATATTTGGAAACACATCCTGCCCATCAAGCGCACTAAGTATGTGTGATGAAAAAAACTTTGGGGATGAAGAACAACCAAAGGACTGAGAGAACCTTTCTGCAACCCACTTTGTTCAGATATAATCACTAGGAATCCCCAATCGGTATTACAATTTTTTCAAACCTTGTACTATCTGGGAGGGGGATCCTGGCCACCTTGAAGTTTTAGCCTGTTGGTACCCGTCTTGGTCATGCAAGCTGCATGGACCTCGTAAGACGGGCGCACATCCTGGGAACAGTTTGAGCGTATTTTGGGCCATTTTGGATGCATATTCGTCACTCAATGAATTTTTTTCTGGCGGAGTTCCCAAAAGGGAAATGACTAGCTACCTGGCCACCCGTGCAAATTGGGGGTTTCCGACTGCCGCAGTGGTCTTTCAGTGTTTGATTGTATTTAAGGGTCATAAATGACCCTTTTTGTACATAACAACCATAGAAATGCCCAATAAAAATGGCGGCACAAAATGGTTCTAATGTGGGCTGTAACCACAGGGATGGGCCTTTCTGGAGAGATGAAGCCGGTGCACCAGTCAGAGGGCCTTGTTAGTCGAAATAAGTGGCAGAAATATTGATAAGAAGTTAATGAACCCCCTTGAGCCTCCAAATACACATCTATGTCCTGCTGATGAGAACCCGACATTTGAACTTTGATATGACGAATATTTGGCAGAAATGGTGATCAGCACAGCCAGAGGGAGGTATCAACAGGATAAAATTATGGGATATGCTCTAAATTGAAGGCTTACATGTAAGGATGGACCTTGACAATTGTTGGACATGGATGGTCAAAGTGTTACTTGACATGAGGGTCACCCAGTTGCTGTCCTCACATTTGAAGGGCAATCATTTTCGCGGGTTACCGAACAAATGAGGGAAGATGTAGAGCCAGAAGAGGGAAGCCTGCAGTGAGGCGAGCAAAATGAGCCCAGGAAGACGTGAATTGATGAAAAATTGGTGGAGAACGGAGTGAATTGGTGATTCAGGGATAAGGAATTGACTTTCCCACCCTCTGTGCCGACATCATCCGTGCCACCGCTTAACATCAACTCATCACTTTTGGCTGCAAATTGGCAAGGACAGGCGGCATAGGTTGTATTCCACCCTCCCGGCATAAAAATGACATATGGCTCAGTCAATAATCTTATATTTGGCAAGTGGCCAGGTTCCTAGTCCGGCCAGGATGGCAGCCACAGATAGTAACCTTGTAAAAACATTTTATAAACCATTTATGTCCCGGCGCAAATAAAAAGGAAAAGGAAACGGTTTAAACCTTGTATACAAGGTTATAAAAGGAAAAGGTTGGAGCCTTAATTCTGGCATCGATTTTGATCAAGAATCGATGCCAGAATCGATGTTTTCCAGAATCGGTGTAGACTGGGGGTTTCGACTTCGAAGTCGAAACACGGCGAGAATCGATTCGGCTGAACCTTTCCATCTCCCTTCCATACAGCAACAATTCATGTGATCATCCGACCTCTGAGTAAGTTAGAGTCAGAGCAGTAATTTTGAGTATTCTACTCATTTGTCGTGCTCGCTCATGGCTAAGCCCCTCGTTGCAGCGCCCAATTTTCATGGACTTTAATTTCTCGCTGCTAGAAAGCCGATCCAGGGTGGAAAGCCCATTCAAGACCCAGGTCGTTAGAGAACTACACATTAACCTCAAGCTCCAAACAACCATGGGACCGAGATATGAGGAGAAGCTGAAGAATCACACCAGAATCTATTCCCAAGTTACGCTCGGAATCGGGGGTGGTCAAAGTTCATGTCGATTCTTGTGTGATTCTGTTTCAGGAATCGGACTAGAATCCACCCAGAATCGGCGTCAGAATTGACGTCAATTCTCAACTTTGACTTCCCCTATTCTCGCAAAAATTCTGGGATCGCGGATGGTGTCGGATGCCTTCAACTTGATCGCGCTCGACTTGTTTAAACTCGGACCTGTTCTCCTTGCTGTCTCGAATCCTTCACCGTTGACGGTTGCGCACGTCACGGATAAAACTCCACGTCCTCGGCATGTGTCTAACTTTTCCCTGTCACTGTATGTATCCTTGCCGCGGTCTCGTTTCTCGTTTCTGGTGGGGAGATGGCGATTGATTCCTCGAAGACTCGGGATCCGGAGATTGAAAAATCAGCTTGCCCTCTCAGCGCCCTTTCCGCACCTCCCTTGCGGGTTCCGTGCTCTGAATATCACCGGTATTCTCCATTATGTTCGAGCAACTTTTGGCCGTTCATAGTACACGCATATTTTCTTACTGTGGAGGGACGCAGATACGGTGCGTTGTTGTGCATATGGAAAGCAATCCCGTTCTCACAAACAGCAACTGCAGCTGTAACAGGGACCTGGTCATGCTCCGACGTCTTCTCTCAGCGAGTTGTTACGTCTCGGAAGGCTTCGATCCGGTCTTCACATGGATCTCACTCCGTACGTCCGTCCAGTTTCCGTGCTCCAGAGCCAATACTCAGTTTGTTCCGCATTAGCGCTGTTTTCTCGTTTCACCAACGACACGTGTGCTTACCTCAAAATCGACAAAAGCAAAATAAACGCGTTGATATCCGTTCCGCTGTTTTTTGGGACCCATGTACTTATTGCAATTTGGGTATACTTTCCGTATTCTCAATTCTCATTCTCCTTATTGACTCGTACCGCCAGGTCATACAATGGTGAATGAGATCATGTCCTTTGCTCTTTGTTGGAAGGGGTCATATCTTTGATTGACTCTTTCAGTGACTGTCACGGCCTGCCCTTCATGAAGCTGGAGCGTCGAGGCGCTGCATATGAATTCGCGTTGACTTTTTCACTGTCGCTTTCGGTTTCCCTTCTCGCCTTTCTTAAATCAATTTCTTGTATTCTGCACTTATTAATTCCGCTTTTTCACCCCATCCTGCTCGGGAGCCGATTCGTATTCGCATGCGCAGGATAGGGAAAGCAGCGCACAGGTCACTTCACGCGACTTCCGCGATGCCTTGAGGGGCAGACGAGCAGGAGAACGTGGGCGATGTTATCGAAGACGGCGGGGAAAGCAGCGTACAGAGCCGCGGCCTGATCCAGCGCGACGACGCAGACACCAACACGGATGACGAGGCGCCTGATTCATTGAGGTGCAAGCTAAAGCTGCAAGTTTGTGAGCTACTAGCAGTTTGCCCGTGCTACGCTACGGGAAGCAATCAGTAGTGGATGGACAATATTCCAACGTGTTTTACCAAAAAAGCACGCATTGAGAGCCGTTACAATGATATTGAAAGACAGCGCTCGTCGTCAACCTCCGGTCGACTCCTCGCGGCCTCGTGGACAGACTATATTTATAGTTTGATTGTCTCCTGAGATAATGTCAAGTGACGGAAGGAATGATAACTTGAAACTTGGCGGAGAGTCTGTGCTATGCCACAGCAAAGTCAGTTTATTTACTGGAAAGCGCCAATTCCAATTGCAGTCGTACAAGTTCTGCTAGTGCGTTTGTGAATCAGTACTGGCCAGGATTTGAAGACAGTGGAATCAGCCAGGAATGAAGCGCTACAGCTAGTAAAAGCAGGTGCTCTGGTTGAGACTGACCCGTAAAAAGGGCACACTGGGCAAGCCTGGCTTGCCAGCACCTAAAGAAGCGAGTAGTGAAGCGCCCGATAGTAGCAGAGAACACCAGATCCGAAGTAATGGTCCAAAACTATAAGATAAATCAGAGGACACACCCGAGCCAACATAAAGACATGATGAAATGCCTGAATACGTACGGATTCACATTCGAGTCAGTGATGCCTTCGGTAGACCTCCAACGCCAAATGCCCCTGTGGCACCACCCAGGTGAGGACCAATCAGTATCCCAAGGCAACAATGGAGCGAAGGCCAAATGCCTACGGACCAAGCACACCATATTAACAGTCGGGGAGGGAGTAGATACTGCAGCCCGCCTCCTGGACCCCTTGCACGATAAGACAGCTACCTGCCCATGCGACGCATGTGACGAAGACAGGGAAAAGGGATGCACAGCCTCACACGCATGTGCAGAGGGTGCCAACAAGAAAATAAATTTACTGCACCCTGAATGGGACCCCAGGAAGCCGAACACCCGACAGAGGGAACCTGAGCATCGAGAGACAGAGGAGACAGAGGGAACAACCACATTCCGACCCCCCAAAGAGATTACAGCCCTAGGTCAAGGCCTCCGTGTACTGACACGGAGACACGACGAGCCTCAGGAACGTCCAAGACCCACAACTCGCAGACGAGCGCCGATGACAGTGCCACCAGTCCAAGAAAATGTATGTGTAGCAGGGGTAGTAATAACGACACCCCGCCGAG